>CAIGRP010061000.1:0-23928 GCA_903798385.1 Fraxinus cuspidata | reverse complement strand
GTATATTTTAAAGTGTTGGAATTTCGACTGAGCATTTCTGTCATTTTGGTCGAACATTCGGTCGATCGATGTATACTTCGATCAACCGAAGTATGAGAATTTTGGAAGTTAATTCTTATATCAAAATATTCATTTTTCCAAAATCATTTTTATATCAAAAATATTTTTATGCAATTGATGAATTATGAAAAATAGTTTGAGCTTTATGCACTTGCTAAAAATTGATGAGTTAATAACTTTACATATAAAATAAAGTTTCGATAAACAACTTCTAAACTCTAATCTTTAAAGTTATTATTCTCTACGAGTTTCTTTTGATTGCTTGTTCTCCAACATATTACAATTTGAGCTTTTGAATGCTTAAGAAGATTTATACATAAAAAACTCAAGAAGCAAGATTGTTAGAACAATAAGTATCTTGTTTTTTATAATGAAAACAAATTGAGCTATATTAAATCATAGGTCAACATATTCATAGGGAGTCCTCAGATTTAGATTCTCCTAATGAAGTGGAGTTAACGTACTTTGCTAAATAATTTTGAAAAATGTTTAGGAATAAAAGTAAACCTCAAAAGAAGCACAAAAGTGGTCCTAGTAAGTCTAGGAAGAGTTCTAAATCTGTGAGATGCCATAATTGTTGAGGTTTTGGTCATGTTAGGAGTGAGTATCCTAGTAGTATGAGAAATTTGGATGCTATGAATGCTACTCTCACTGATGACGAGTCTAGCTTGGACAATCAGAGTGAAAAATCCACTCGTGAGGAAAATGAAAACTATATTGCCTTTACTGCTAGAATTAGGAATGAATCTAATAAGGGGTGTGAGAATGCTGAGAATGTAAGTAGTGGTAAGGATTCTGATAGTGAGGAGGATTCTGATAGTGATGAAGATATCCATGAGGCTTATGATAGAATCTATGAGGAGAGCATTACGATTCTAAAAAAAATAAAGCCTTAAGTACGAGAGTTACGGAACTTGAGTCGAAAAACAAGAAACTCGTAGCATACATTCAAGAATCTACCTCAACCCTGAGTGAGTTGAAATCCATGAATAAATCTTTAGATACTTAAGTTAGGAATCTCACTAGTGAATTTGAGAAGACCTATAGGAGAGCTAATGAGCTAACCATTGAAAAGGAAACCTTAGAAATCCAGGTTAAAAATCTTCTGAGCGACCTAGAGCATTCCAAGTCTTAACTTCTTGCCTTTTCTAGTGGTTCTATAAAGCTAGATAACATTATAGGAATGGGCAAGATTACTGATAATAAGGGAGGTCTAGGATATAATAAAAATGATCATAATGTTTCTAATAAGTCCAAGATCACATTTGTTCATGGTACTGACCAGCTTAAACATGTACCTAACCCTGAATCTAAGATTAAGGAATATATATGATAGAGGCCTACTAGACAACGTAGGACACATAAGGCCTAGGTGTCCTCATTTCTTGAGCAGAAATAGAACCCGAAACTTAAATAGAAATAAGAATCAGGAATTTGTTGGTCAGATTAACTTTCTTACTAATCTGGTGAGTCAATTGACCAAGTTAATGATACAGATGACCAAAAATATTCCTGTCACTAGGCAAGTTAGAGTAAAGAAAAGTGATCTGAAATTTTTTGAAATAAATTACGGTGCTCTTACATAACTGATTATGTATTTTTGAAAAAGCATTTGCATACATAACTGATTAGGTATTTTTGATACATGCTCAAACTTTATCATTTTGTGTCATTGACTTATGCATGTATCACACTTGCTTATTTGTTTTCCAGGTAGAACTCACATGCATTTTTTTATGTTTAACTTTTTTTTTTTTTTTTGTACTTGGTGCATTTACGTTTTAAATTAAAAATAACAAAACGTGAAGAATTGAAAAATAAATATGTGGGAAAGTGTTTTTTATAGCATAATATATAATATACTTGAACGTCTTTGTACTGATCAAGCATGAGTGTAATCGATGAGATGTAACATAGTTTCCATTTGAGGATTAGGTTATTATGGAACACTTAGTATATGTGTCTTCATGTAGTTTCTGCACTGCACACACTATGATATTGTTAGTGGGACTCTACCGTGTGTGAAAGATTTGGAATATCAATCACATGTTAGTAATGGGACTTTGAACTGAATTTACTTTATTTATTAGACCTAAACTCACGTTTATCCCCGATAATAAAAAGCTCAATATCTTATGTTCTTCTTCGGAGCCTATTTGACTCGAGCAATTAAGTCTGCAGTGTTTCTCATAACCTGGTGCCTCGATCAACTGACTTGGGTTAACCGGCCTAAAACTTGCTACATGAATCATTTTAGTCATTTAATGAAGAAGATTCTGCATTTAAGATGTGAAAATAATAATGAGTTTAAAATATTGAAAGATGTGAAAATAAAATATGCTCAAAATTAGGGGAGAAAAAAATTTATCTATACAAAATGAGCTTTACTTTATACGTCATAATGTGCTTTTAGTGGTTTGACTTTCATAAGTAGAGTAATATATTTATTGGCAGTGATATTTAGAATGTCCTTTCACATAAAATTAAGGTTTGGAGTCATACTTATACAATATTAGTGATACTTTATACATATGGGTCACTTAAACAATTTACTCCATGTAAACTTGAATTGAGTATGTCGGAAGGATTTTTTTTATCCCTTTGTCATTTGTGACAAACAAGGGAGGGGAAAGAGAAGTAAAAAATTTTTGTTGTTGAATTAGTTAGGGAAGAGTGAAGTACAATTTTTGAATTTTTATTTAGGGGGAGATTATTTGATTTCACTGCATTTCATATCATAATGCTCGGCTGGTTGAGTTTTTAATGTTTTTTGTGATGCTATTGTTTTTGTCGATATTTGGATTAACATTAGTGTTACGTCTTAATCTAGCTACTTTTGGTATCATGTGTTTAATTGCTATATTTCTTGTATCATGTGCTTTTATACTGGGTATTTGAGTTGTGGATCTCACGAAATAGGCTTAACAAGGAATGGAAAAGACATGCAGTTTGATGAAGCTCGGGTAGTTTATATTTTTTTAGTTATTTGACTTATTATGTAGTTTTGTCATAGAATGTCAAATTGAGAGTTTGTTAGGTTTTTAGTGTTATCAATTCTGCGGACAAAAGGACTAATTTGTAATGTGTTGTAAAAGTCAAGGACCTAGGGTTCAATTTGTATAAATTAAGCTATGAGGTCTAGGGTTCGAGCACAAAAATAAGAGAATTACGGCACTGCATTGTCGCTAGCCTATCGCCTGGACACTGTTCGAGCGACAAAAACTAAATCCCCTACGCTCGCCTGTCGCCCGGCTCTCACTGAGGATTAGCTCAAGTGACATGTTTATACGAAAAAACCTANCACTGCATTGTCGCTAGCCTATCGCCTGGACACTGTTCGAGCGACAAAAACTAAATCCCCTACGCTCGCCTGTCGCCCGGCTCTCACTGAGGATTAGCTCAAGTGACATGTTTATACGAAAAAACCTAATTTGCTTTTCTTGAACAAATTTTTCCGGCCAATTCAATCAAATTACCCTCTCTTATAAATATCCAAGCCATTTGACGATTTTTTTTTAAAAAGGTGGTTTTCATTATTTTCATTGCCTCATCTTATTCTCTAAAGATTCAATAACATACTCTTTCATTGTGATTCATCCTTTCTTTTTGAGATCATATAATCACCTATTTGGGAAAAACAATAACCCCATTGATTCTGAAGCAACACCTACTTTCTATTGGTCATAGGAATGTACTTTCTCAGTTGGAGTTCAAAAGTTTCTGGAGGTTGAGACAGGTGGGACTACAAGTGCAGGAAGAGTATAAGACCTTGAAGCAAGTTCTTGGAATTCCATTGCGAAGAAACAATTATAGAAGATCTTGGAGCAGATCTTGGAGTTAACAGGAAATAGATCGAAAAGTCTAGTAGAGTTGGCTAGATTGTATCTGACTGTAACTCACTCCGAACTATCTATAGTGGATGTAACTGGCTTGGTCTCCGAGTTTTTACCCAATTGGAGTTTCACTGTCATCATTTTGGTGTTCGTTATTAATTACTTTATTTATTACTGCAGTACTCAAATTTAGAGAAATTGACTTGTTTGATTAACCATCTAGAAATAATTAAAAGTGACTTGTTGCTTTTGATTGATTAATTCCGCACATATGGTGATAACTAAAAATGGATAATTAATAACCATTCAGTAACTTAGTAGCCATTAATTTGGTAATCCGTAACTTTCAAGTGGTACCCAGAGCGACACTCATTTTTCAAAATGAATGCAAATAGAGTTGCTCTTCTCAGTTGGCATGATTATATTTTTTAGAAAAGTAATCCCAAATCAAATAAATTATGCTCATCAAAAAGAGTCAACCCAACTAATACAATAGTCCACAATTTCAAGGCTCATTTTTTTCTTTTTTAAAAAACAGCCCAAATTGTCAAAAAACAGCCCAAGACTTTTAGTCCAACAAATTACACTGTTGAGTTAAATAGAATACTCACGGCCTAAATAACTTAACCCAATCTACGCAGTGACCTAATCAAATGAAGACGATGGCGACAAGAGTTGAGGATGATGGAGATGATGACAATAAGCGAGAAACTCGAGACACTCCAACCAAGAATTGAACGACGAGGCTTGCTGGAAATCAAAAACTACACAGGTGCGGCAGTAACCCCAGAAAATCTATCCCCCAATACACACGTAGAGAATGCCAAAGAGAAGGACAGGGAACCGAACGCCAATGATGCCTGAGATGCGAGTTCCGATTGAAGATTACTACAAACAGAGGACGATTGTAGCCTGCCGGATGATTGCTTGAGATGTCGGCTACGAAATACTATGAACAAAGAGCCAAAATCGTATCACACGTTGGTGTAAGTAATTTTTGGCTCTCATACCATGCCAATTTTGAGGAATGAATTTCTCGTGTGTATTCCCCTTCTTTATATAATGTTACAAGATGTTTAAGGATACAAAATATATATGAAAATTAGCTATTATGTACAAGGAAACTACCTAACTAGCGTTAAGTAAATAATAAACTTCTAATAATATACTAATATGTCACCCCCTATAGGTGGGGTATAATAGTAGGATTCAAGTTTCTTTAATTTATCCACACGATTCCTGTTCAAAGAAAAATGAGACATTTAATATATAGAAAGAGGAAAATTACGAACCGTCAAATTTTTCACTATATGAAAAATTTGTACAATCATATAGAATTATCACTCACCAAACTTCCAAGTATCATAGGATAAATACTATGCCCCCGTTTAATAGAAATCAAAATCTATTTTTTTTTTTTATCAAAGTCAAAGTCAAAGTAAACAATTAATTTTAACAATATATTTTACGTACCTACAACTTTTCACCACACATTTTATCGATTTTTATTGATTTTAATCTTAATCAAACAGTGACTATAAACTTTACCACACTTCTATTATTTGAATCCATGTAGAAACAAGAAAAATCCAGGAAGCTAAGCTTACAATTTTTCTCTTATGACCCTCGAGTCACTTACACAAAAGAGAATAAAACATGATAATTTATAATTACTCTTGTACTGCCCCTAGCCCTAGCAACTGGCGACACTACTAAAACTTTGAACTAACATAATTATACCTAAATTGCTCATAAAAGTATGAAAATTAACTTGGAGCTTGGACAAAAAGTTATAAAACTTCAGGGACCACTTGTAAAACTGAAAAAATAAAAATATTACTTTTGTAAAATTGGATTTTTTTACCTTTGGATACCTTTCTAAAAAAATTCTTTTGGCACCAAAGCGATGTCTAAAATTTAAGAAATTTGAACATTAAAAATTCAATCAATAGGCAGGTAAAAATGATTCTCAAATTCGGACTGATTTATCATGGGTATATTCGAAAGCCATTGGAAAACATCAATAGCTTGAGTTTTAGAAGTTTAAAATCCGTGATTTCAAAATTTGAGGTAGATAACCCATATGGCTACCTTCTTCAACTTGAATCACTTCAAAATTCTAGGTATTTTGATCGAGGTGAATTTTTTTAACCGTAGGGGAAGAAACTGAGAATTTATAAACACTTGAACTTTGAAAATTAAAAATAACTAAATGAACCAAAAGAAAATATCTTAATCTCATTGAACAATTGTTAAATATTCAAAACTACGTTGAAATATCAAGAAATTTAAATATTTGTTCAAATATAACATAACTTAAATAATAACTTCAAGGTTCACATCAAGACACCACTGTACTCCTTCACGCCGCTAACGACCGCATTAATATGAAATTGTTAGGTAGCAGGTTGAGTTTTTCATAGAAATACTCAATAAACTCGTATTCACACTATATCAAATCTTATCATAATTTAAGTATATGCTCTTGCTATTTAAACTTTTAGAGAGAAGCATATATAATTACCAAGTGACATATCAACATGTGGTGCACTTCTACGCCACCAATTTCACATATGTGGTGCACTACTATTCCACCAGTTCAAAATTTAATCCATAAGGAGTCACATATAACATACAGAAAAGCCATTAATCACAATCTACATGCTCAACTATAACATGAATTGAAATAAAATGGGGATCTCAGTCTACTTATTTTGAATTGAGCCTTAGGGTTTGAGCATTGTATGTGTGGACTTCAAAAGTATCAACTCTAGAAATTTCGTGCAATTTCTTTATTTTCCTTTCCTTCTCTTTTCAAATATATTTCTCCCCATTTTTCTTTCTCTTATGGACGAGTATGTGCTTGTATTTGGTTCCATTTGAGTCCTAAATGGCTGAAATTTCCTTCTAATTTGGATGAATTTCGTTTGAACTAGGAGTCCTAGAATTTGCAATTTAATCAATCACTAACTCCCAAAATTCATGGTAATTAGGACTTTATCATGTAGGATGTCTGTTGGAAATGTGATTAATGCTTATAAAATATGAGATAAGCTTAAAATTTCTAACAATTTCATCTCGACCCCAATATATTTAAATTGACTTTTTTCTTGAGTCCTTTATCCACGAAATAATTTGAACTTCAATTAGAGCCCAATATTGGCATACTAATTCCCACAATTACAAAAATTAAATAATTATTCTCGCAATATCTGAGTATTCGATTGAAACTAGAAATTTTAACTAAATCATAACTTATGTGACTATAACTCTAATATGATTTGACGATAAAACATAACTTAAAATTCTACTATCATTTATCACAAAACAAATTTTCAAAGATAAATTAGATACTCCTTCAATCCCATTTATATAATTGAATTTTCTTATTTTCTTATCTCGATTATATAGTCACGTTTCTTTATTGAGAATATTTTGTTTTGTTCGTTTACTAATATACCATTATTTAATTTGTCTAATTATAACAATTTTTCCAATTTAATCTTGAAATTATACATTTATAAAGATACATACTTCTTGAATTTAAATCATTCAATTTCTTTACTACATCCAACAATAATTTACCACTAGTTGTTGATAATTAAATTAGAGTAAATTAGAAAAAAAAATTATTTTTCAATAACATTAAATAAGTTTCTTAATCTGTGTGAAAAATAAAATTAGTCTATATAAGTCAGACGAAGGGGGTAATTACATAGGATACACCAAGTGAGCATACTTAATTATATGACTAACTTAAAGCACATAAATTCTAGAAAACTTACAATCACGCGAATTTTATCTTCCCTAGAAGAATTTGCAAAAATCTGTCGCCTTAAAACTTGAAATTTATCAATCGCAACAACCTAAACACAAAAATTGCCTTAATTTTCTCCAAGGCTCGGCAGCTGTGATTTGAATCCAAAATATCATTCCAATTTGCTGCCCACACAATGAAAGGAATCATCAAATTCAAAAAGGAAAATATTCCAACTTTTTTTAAATTTATTAATATTGATATTTTTTTTTCATTTGGCAAGTTTTGAGGAAATATATTCTCAACAACTATGCAGGTTTGATAAATGATAACACTACTGAAAAAGATCCTTCGGCATGGACATCGTCGATAACACAGTCGCTCATAGTGAGTTAAGGATGTTTTAATATTGAACTATGTATTAAAAAAATAAGGGTTCATTTGATTAGTGTTTCAGTTTTCATTCATTTTTAGTAAAAATGCGTTTAATTTGTCATTTTGAAAATAGAAAACTGGAAAACACGTTTGATTTGAATTTTTGAAAAGTTATTTTAAAATATTTTATTGCATAAAATTTGATTCAATAAAAATAGAACCAATTTGTATCAAGTAATATATAAATTTTAAATTTGGTGTATCTTACAATAATTTTTTTCTCGCCACAAAAGTAAAATAAATAATAAATAATAAATAAAGTTGAAAATATAGAAAATAAAAATAAAATTAATAACGTGGATAGAGAATAATTTTTATTTTTCTAGAAATTTTATAATTTTATTTTTTTAGAATTTTTATTTATTTCTTTAGAGTTTTAGATTTTATTTTTCAAAATTTTTTATTTTTTAAAATTTTAAAATTTTATTGTAAGAATTTTAAAAAATAATTATTTAATTTTTAAAATTTTATTTGAATAAAATTTTGTTTTTCATATTTTGAGTTATAAGAATTTTAACTGAAAACATTCAAAACATTAAAAATGTGTTTTGAGTTTTATGTTATTTTCAAAAATATCAGATTCAGCACATTTCATTATTTTGCAAAATTAAAAATTGAAAATAATTTGAAAACATCCCTTGTTTGTTTCTCATTATTTTCAGAATATATACTTTCTCTCTTTTCTTTTCAACCACACATTTTTAAATAAAATAATATTAAACGGAAATCCAAAATTTTTCCTTCTTTTTTAACCATACATTTTTCATCAATCTACTATTCCAAAGTGCATTTTTAAATAAAAATGGGGCTCAAACATGCTCTTTGAAAATGCACCCTAATAAATATGGGAACTACTAATTTTCAAGAACTATTAAAAACTAGTCGACATTTTTTTCTCATTTGGAAAGTATCGAACAATGCATTGCATTTCCTTCATTTTAGCATCATATTTTCAAATAACATTGCCAGATAGGGAATCAGATCCATAAAATCTTGAAGATATAACACGATGTGAAGTTTGCAAATCTATTTCCTTGGAGCATAGCGCTAACCCTAATTTCAGTTTGCACATCTGCATGCAGTCTAGAAGTAGTACCAAGCAAAGGCCAGAATTTCATTGTTGTTGTTGTTGGCACATTTTCTAGTAATGTGCCATATTTAGCTTTATGATGTTAATTAATGAACAGTTGACTAATGTTATGTAGGAATTGAACCGGGTTCAATTGATGCTCCCATAATTTGTGAAAAACACGTTTTTGGAAAATGCGACTTTATTAAAACAGACTTTCAACCGAATTGGGACACGTTGATGAATCTTGGCTTTTGGTTTCAATTCTGGATGGTTCTTTTCATTATGCCATATTTATTTGGCATTCTTGAGTTTTGCTTTAGAGTTTCATTCTGTTATCTTTCTGGGAGTGCGTTGTTTTTTAGGGTTTTCTCTATTTTTCGATCTCTCTATAATTCATTCTCAAATTCTTGATTTAAGAAGGCGATATGTAATATTGTTACCTCTTTGTGATGATATTCTGAGTGAATATTGTTAAGAAGTTTTTGTACTTCTGATTTGTTGATTCTGATGTTCTAAAGCGATTCTTTGTGATTCGTGTAGATCGATTGCTGTATTTTGAGAAAGATAAGTGTTATGTATTATTCTTTGTGATTGACTGAACATTATTGTAACATTGTTGCCATTTTGGGGGTTATAGTGGAATCGAGTATAATCCAAGTTTTGGATGCTCAACGAGGGAGGTAGGTGTTCGAAGCGGTCACCGAACTTTCGGGGCTTAGGCCGAAATATATCAATTGTGTTCATTTAATTTCTGCACTTTATTTCAGAGAAGATTTTGGTATCTTTTTTTTTTTTTTTTGTTTATTGGTCTAATATTGTGTGTTCCTGGCCTAACAGTGGTATCAGAGCCATTAACCGAGGAACAAGATACCTGGATCTTGGAGAAAACAGTTGATCTGAAAAGGATCCAAATCTTTGGAATTGCTGTTAAGCAAAATTACATAATATCGAGTTTTAAACTCGTTGGGTAAGATCTTTCTAAACTTATGTAAAGCCCACTTTTCAAATTTTTTGGGGTTTCTTGATTTTTTCCTTAATGTACCGTGCACTGGAACCCACTTGATCTTAGTATTTGTCCAAAGGTTCCTACGAGGCATTGGGAATTTGAGATTAATCAAGTACGGGTGTGCACCTGGAGAATCTTGTAGGAGGAATACGTGAAATATTATTCCGTGATCTGTGTTACTGTGTTTTCTTTAGAGTTATTCTCTACAAGTGCCCGATATTTGAAAATCTTGTTCTACTATGTGTATTCTTGTGATTTTCTGATTGCCATCAGTCTGTACTCTTGCTGTACTTTACATATTTGTGTCTTATGTCTGTGAGTCTTACTTGACTATAACATAGCTTCTGCTAAATTTGTAGTCTGTCAATTTGATGGAAATATTGTAATGCAAATGAGATGTGTTAAGGCCTTAGATGATAGTTGGCATGTTGAATTACTTTCTGCAAAGAAAGCTGAACTTGAAGAAGTTGATTGGAGTACTATTTTCTTGTACTTATCAGTTGGCCTGTTGACTTGAATCCTACTAAGAAAGTTGAACTTGAAGAAGTAGCCTGGAGTACTATTATCTTATACTTATCTGAAAATGTGATAAGAAGTATTGGTGAAACTAAAATTGCTAATGAACTGTGGACCAAACTTCATGCAAAGTATGTGACTAAGACTACTCCAAATAAGTGTTTCTTATTAAAACAATTCTTTTCTTTCAAAATGGATCCCTAAGTTGATTTGGATGAAAATTTGAATAGATTTACAAAACTTACCAAAAATTTGGTTAACTGTGATGAAAAACTTTTAAAAGATCAGGTGGTTGTAGTCTTGTTAAACTCCATTAGTGGCAGATATAAAGACATCAAGATTGCTCTAAAGTATGGTTGGGAAGAACTTACGACTGATGTGATAATAAATTCTTTAAAGAATAAGGCTCTAGAGCTAAAATCTAATTCTGGTAATAATCTAATTGGAGATGGTTTGATAGTAAAGGGGAAAGATTTTGGTAAATCAAATTATCATCCTAAGTCTTTTACTGAAAATAAAAACAGATTTAATGATAAGCATAAGTCCAAAGTTAAGGCTAAAGGTAAGAAATGCTATTACTGTGGAAAATTGAGACATTTTGGCAAAGATTGTTTTAAAAAATGACTTGAAAGATAATAAGTTTGATGAAGGGAGTATTGCTTTAGTTTATATAAAGCTCAGTCTAATTCTGGATTGGTCCTTGTGAATATAGAAAACCAACTAAGGGATGAATGGATTCTTGACTTAGGTTGTTCATTCCATATGTGCCCAAATAAAGATTGTTTTCTTGATTTTAAAAGGACTGGGAGGAAAGTAATAATGGGAAACAATTTCACCTGTTAAGTAAGAGGAATAGGGACTATAAAATTGTTATTAGAAAATGGAAATGTTTTATTTCTTAGAGAAACTAGGTATATACTTGACTTGAAGAGAAATATGGTGTCCTTAGGTATTTAACATAAATATGGGTCAAAGATATATTAAAATTCTTAGGGGCAATGATTTAATCATAGTACCCCTAAGAGACATGATCTCTATTTTTTGAAAGCAAAACCCTACTTGGCTTAACTGCTTCTGTTGTATCTCAACAGTTTACACTTGCAAAATTGTGGCATGATAGACTTGGCCACATTGGTAAAAAGGCTTTAAATTTTTTACAATCAAAAGAAGTTTTTGAAAACAAAATCTTTGTGAGTTTGATTTTCGTGAACAATGTATTATAGGGAAACAAGTCAAACTACCTTTTCCAACTGGAATTCATAAATCCAAACAAATATTAGAATATTTACATGTTGATTTGTGGGGTCCTGCTACTATGTGTACTTTATCTGGTTTTAAATATTGTTTACTAATCATTGATGATTATTCTAGGAAATTTTGAGTTTTCTTATTAAAAGCTAAAGATGAAACTTTTTCAATTTTTACGAATTGGAAAACCCAAATTGACAATCAAACTGAACACAAGATAAAGATTTTGAGGACGACAATGGTTTGGAATTTTGCAATCATGAATTTAACAATTTCTGTAAAGAAAATGGTATTTTGAGACATAGAACTGTTACTTATACTCCTCAACGAAATAAAATAGCTGTAAGGATGAATATGACTCTATTAAATAATGTTAGATGCATGCTATTGAGTTTTGGTTTGCCTAAATTATTTTGGGGTGAAGCTGTTAAAGTAACTATATATCTTATTAATAGAAGTCCTACTAAAGTTTTAAATTTTGATGTACCTAAGTCTGTATTGTATGATAATTCTGTGAATTATTCTCATCTAAAGGTATTTGGTTGTGCAGCATATGCTCATCAAAATATTGAAAAACTCGAACCTAGATTTCTTAAATGCATTTTCTTGGGTTGTGATGAACATGTTATAGGCTACAGATTGTGGGTTGAATGTGAAAAGGGGTATAGAGTCATTGTTAAAAAGGATGTCGTATTTAATGAGTCTTTAATGCCATGTTTAGAAGGAAAAGATAAAGTTTTTTTTGATAAATATGTTCAAATTGAGGTGGAGCCTCCTCAAATTGAACCTGCTAAACCTGTACCTCTAAAAGATGAAGCTGGTATTGGACCTGAAATTGAAATTGATCAAAAAATTGATCAGATTGATGAATATGATCCTGCTGCTCTCCCTTCTGATAAGTATCAACTCACAAGAGATAGGAAAATGAGGTAGATCAAACCTCCTACTAGATTTGACAGTGATGATTTTGTTTCATTTTTCACTTATCAAGAACAATTTGAAAATGGGCCAAACTCCTATAATGATGCCATTAAATGTAAAGAAAGTAAAAATTGGAAAGCTACCATGGAAGATGAAATGTCTTCACTTTTGAAAAACAAGACCTGGAACTTCTTAAGAGGCCTAAAGGATAGAAACTGATTGATTTAAATGGGTTCATAAAATAAAACAAGGGGAATGAGATATAAAATATTAGATACAAAACTAGACTTCTTGCAAAGATTTTATTAAAATAGAAGGTGTTGATTACACTGAAATTTTTTCTCCTGTTGTGATTCCATTGTTAGATGTTTGCTTGCTTTAATTGCACAATTTAAATGAGAACTTGATTAGTTTGATGTTAAAACTGTCTTCTTGTATGGTGATTTAGATGAAGTAATTTACGTGAAGCAACTTGTTGGTTTTGAAATTGGAAATCCTAGAAATACTGTTTGTCTATTAAAAAGATCTTTATATGGATTAAAGCAAGCTTCAAGACAATGGTATAAGAGATTTAATAATTTTGTTTTAAAACTTGGTTTTAAAAGGAGCCAGTTTGACACATGTTTTGTATTTTAAAGGTAATGGATGTGAAAATTCTCTTTATTTAGTTCTATATGTGGATGATATATTTCTTGCCAGTTATGATAAGTTTGAAATTGATGATATCAAATTAAAATCGAAGTCTGAATTTAAAATAAAAGACCTTGGTTCTGCTAAAAAGATATTAGGCATGCAAATTTGGAGAAATAAATAAAGACATGCTATTTTTGAATCAACCTGATTATGCGATTAAGTTTTGAAAAAAATTAATATGTATGACTGTAAATCTGTAACATTGCCTCTTGTTAATCATTTTAAGCTTTCATCTAATGCTGTCCCAATTCTGAGGAAGAGTCTGCTAGAATGTCTAAAATACCTTATGCAAATGCTATTGGTTCTGTTATGTATCTGATGATTTGTACCAGACCTGATATTGCATTTGACATTAGCATATTCAATAGGTTTATGAGTAACCTATGAGAAGAACATTAGAATGCTTTATAATGGTTATTTAGATATCTTAAAGGCACACCTAACTTGGGTTTAATGTTTACATCATGTAAAAATGGTGTATTCTTAAAGGGATATACTGATTCTGATTTTGCTGGAGATAAAGACAATATGAGATCAATTTCTTCTTACTTTTATACCTTATGTGATACTGTTATTAGTTGGAAATCTCAACTTCAAAGGGTTGTTGCTTTATCTTCCACTGAAGCAGAATATATTGTTGCAACTGATGCTGTGAAAGAGAGAATATGGTTAAATGGGTTGATGTTTGAACTTGGTTCTGCTGAAAATGATGTTATGCTACTGTTTGATAATTAAAGTGCTATTCATTTGAGCAAAAATCCTATATATAATGATAGAACTAAACATATTGATGTTAAATATCATTTTGTAAGAGATATCAATTCTAAAGGGATTCTTAAAATTGGAAAAGTTTCAACTCAACTTAATCCATCTGATATGGGTACTAAAGTAATTCCTTTGAGTAGGTTTTTAAACTGTTTGAATTGTTATCTATTGAATCTTTGTGATGCATGTACATGTACTTAGAGCAAATGAAAATTGCTTGATATTATGTTCTGGACTACACTATAACCCAAATTCTGGTAGTAAGGTAGAGATTGTGAGAATTGAACCGGATTCAATTAATGCTCCCATAATTTGTGTAAAACGCATTTTTGGCAAATGCGACTTTATTAACCCACACTTTCAATCGATTTGCGACACGTGGATGAATCTTGGTTGTTGGTTTGAATTCTGGATAATTCTTTTCATTATGCCATATTCATTTGACATTCTCGAGTTTTGCTTTAGGTTTTCATTCTATTCTCTCTCTAGGAGTGCGCTGTTTCTGAGGGTTTTCTCTATTTTTCGATCTCTCTGTAATTCCTTCTCAAATTCTTGATTTGAGAAGGCGATCTGTAATACTGTTACCGCTTTGTGATGATATTCTGAGTGAATATCTGTTAGGAAGTGTTTGTACTTTTGATTTGTTGATTTTGTGGTTCTGAAGCGATTCTTTGTGGTTCGTGTAAATCGATTGCTGTATTTTGAGAGAGACAAGTGTTCTGTACTATTCTTTGTGATTGGTTGAACATTATTGTAACATTTTGTTACCATTTTGGGTGTTATAGTGAAACCGAGCATAATCCAACTTTTGGATGCTCAACGGAAAATGTAGGTGTTAGAGACGATTACTGAACTTCTGGGGCTTTGGCCGAAATATATCGATTGTGTTCATTTAATTTCTACACTTTATTTCAGAGAAGATTTTGGTATTTTTTTGTTTCTTGGTCTAATATTGTGTGTTCCTGGCCCAATATGTTAGAATCAAATATAATAAATAGAAACATTAGATTCACTCTCATAAGATCTTTAGTGTAGACGTTACTAGACTATTCAACATGACAATTGAAAAATTAGTTTAGTAAAATATTTTTCTTCAATATATTGATGCTTCACGTGGAACCTTGACATTGGTTTACTAAAAAAACAAACATGAAATGTGTAAAACTTTGGATTGGCTGAGGCATAAAATCCGACCCCACTAATTATACGCTTGATTATTTTTATGAAGTTTCAATGAAAGATCTCATGCAATTTATTAGCAAATAGTAGTAGGCATTGGATTCCGCAGCTTTTTGAGATAAAATCTTTTTGAGTCCTTTTCATTGACCTAATGGTGGGATGCTTAAGTACAGAGATTAGTGGTCAAAAAGAAACCACATATTCATTAGTGTAACCTAGTAAGCTCCATTATTTAGCTTTTAAAGGAGATTATTGTCTCCCTCTGAGTAGCCTTAACTTGCTTTCTGTCATGTAATTTGTTGATAAAAGTCTAAATTACCTAGCATAATGTTATTTCAACTGGGTCCAACAGGCATGAATTATTTGTTGTATTTTCCAACCAGATTATTTAAAAGTTTTAGCTGTCTATTATAGAGATTTGTTTATTTAAATTTTCTTCAACATATTTACATACTACTTTTATTTTTCTTTTCTTTGTAGCTTTTGTAAATAAGCGAAAATTGTCATGACCCATGTTCCCCTCCTATGCTGAAATCTGAATCACTTCATTTATATATTGATTTTGTCTTTTTAACAGTTATACGAGATCTAAATAGAACCATTTTTCACTACCACATCAAAGAAGAAAATACTACATGTTCATCATTTATAAGGAATTGTGCTACCTAATAAGTTGCGATTAATTCTCAAGGCTCATACATTAAAAAAAATGTATATGTTGGACTTAAAAGGTTTTAATTTGTTTACTGTTCTAATCATTCAATTACCAAACTCTCCACTATTTAAGTGATTTTTGACTAAAAACATTGCGAGTCAAAAACTACACAAACAATTTAAATCATATTATTCATGTTTATCATTATCACATTATTGATGATTATTCAAAGCTCTAAATTTCACAAAAAAAAAAAAAAAAAAACAACAGAGATTCTTTTTCTTCTCAATGAAGAACTTAAACACCTTTAATCATATAGAGAGATGGCCCCTAAAACCATCAAATCAGTCAACTTAATTTAGGAATCACTGTGTTAGTCAATGATAGAAAAAGTATTAAAGATTTTTGTCCAAGGTCCCTCGGTACAAAAAAAAAAAGAAAAATTGAGAGAAGCTTTTAATCCCTTTATAGTTCATGCCCTCACTCCTTTTAAGGTTGACATTGGATATTATCAGGCAAGTTAGCAACAAGATTGGGCCACAACTCAGTACAAAAGCTATAAAGATTCAATTTAAAGCCCTCAAATTTCGTGACCATCAATTATTTGGAGTACTATCGAGGCAAGATATTGAAAAGGAAAAAAAATACATAAACAAATACAAGAGACAGACCCAATGATGCAAGTATTGTAAACTTGCCATTATTGCGAGTTTATCGTTGTACACATTTGTTATTTACGGTCGAGCTGCAATGTAGAAGAAACTTGATTGGATATTTATATATATTTTTTAGATGGTACTTTAATTGATTAGATGTCATGTGCACATTTATTTTATTTTTAGAAAATATTCGGTCTTATGGTGCTTTAACTAAAAAAGATTATCAATGTCATACATTTATGAAAAAATGTGCACGTAACTTTGATGAAAACAATAATGCAATTTGTATGTTAATATGTTGATTATAGATAACGATTTTAATTTATAGAATAATAAATTAATTAAGAAACTATAAACAAACTTTGTGTCACCATTTTCTAACTTGCCAAACAGCCCTTATCCAATCCCGGTTGAACAACATAAAATAAACCAGTTCTTAGAGAGGCCAATGCGTCAGGCTGGTTTCATAGACCAGCGAAAACTTCCCGCTCTCGGCAGGGAAGGATAACGGGCCGACGTACTCCAATTGGACCAACTCTAATTGGACCAAGACCATTTGTAATTTTTCTCTTTTCTTTTTGAATTAAAGATGATAAAATACGTCGTTCCAAACATATCTCATATTTTAATTCCCACCTCCCAAAAGTCCTCGACAAAAAGGACTGCCCCATTAACATTCCTAATTTGAGCAACCGATCTTGGGCCAAAATCTTTTATAATTTTTATAACACCAATCTACATGACAATAAATGATACATAGACGAGTGAGGAGGTTACAAAAGTATGATAGGTTTTAATTTATTATTTATTTTTGTATAATCACAAATTAGAATCGAATCAGTAAAATCTAATCTCGCATTGTATCATTGTTACATTTAAATTCAAATCGAAAGTGGATTCATATAGCTAAAACAAATATGATTGTTTTAATTAAAGTCCTCCATGTAATTTTTCATGTAGTTCTTACTCACTTTAGTAATTAAAAAAATCAGGACTTATCAATACAAGAAACAATATACATACTTCTCTGAAGCAATTGAATGTTAAAAAAGTATCCTCTGAATTTTTTTCAATTACAAGGACTCCTAAATTTTATTATTGAGTGTTCAAATGTCTCACACTTTAGGCGTATCATAGATTTTTATCAAATATAATATTTACAAATTGTCATTCCATGGCTTCAAATCGAGTTGAAAAATTTAAATGTGGCATGGGAAATATTATTAATCTCTTTTATCACTAAATACATTTGAATAGGTTATTTAAACTTGTGGTTTGAATTGCCTTGTGTAAGGATCTAGATAAAATAATGATGCATCAAGATTATTATTTTTAATTGCTTAATTTCTTCCCTAGTGTTAAGAAAATCATCTCATTAAAATGAGTCGATCAACTATTTAGAACTGAATTATGAGTGCCGTAAAATTTACATTTGATACCAATTTATTGAGAGTATTTGATGAATCTCAAATGAACTAAGGAAAATAAAATTTAGGATAAAAATTTAAGAGAAGAAAATTATACCCTCTAAACTCAACTTCTATGATTCAAATTTTCTGTGATGATGAAATGTTATAGATGAACAACATTTTTATACTACATCCCTGTTTGAGTCCAATTTTTTCAAGAATGCATTTTTTCAAAACTCATTTTCAACCACACGTTTTCATATAAAATAATTCTACACATATTTCAAAAAAAATTCTTTACTTTTTAACCACACATTATTAAAAAAATCATTATTCCATAATATATTTTACCTCAAAAATGGGGATCAAACATGGGCTACATTTCGTACATAATAATTATTTGCTAATATATGAATTTAAACACTCAATAAAATTACTAAATACATAAATAGAAATAATTTTATTTATAATAACCCTAAATTCATATAGATAAAGACTTATCGAGCCAAGATTCATTTAGTCTAGATTAACGTAAATATTAATTAATTGAGAATTAATAACACGAAATACATACATGACAATGATCTTGTAGTATTTATTACATATTGTAAAATGAAAAGTAAGGTATTATTAAAATAAATGAAGTGTAATAGGGTTAAAATATTCCAAAAAAATAATTCTCACTTAATGTATTATTTAATATATTATAGATAAGAGTTCAAACCATTGACCTCGAAAAATGTAATGTAAACGTGGACAACAGATACCGGACCCACTCACACTTATTCAAGTAAATTTTGGCATGCTTTGACCGGAGGACCAACGAGAAATGGAGAATACGTGAAGTGGGAGATGCTTTGCGGAGCGAGACAGAAATATTCTGGTACCGACGGTAGAGATTAAAATTATTGGACTAATTAAAATTATTGGACTAATAAACAATCACCAATAAAAAATAAATAATTTAGGACTTGGCTAACAAATATGGAATAAAAAAGGAGTTATCTTGAGAGCATTTTTCTTGGGTATTTTTTTTATGTATCAGTATTCAAAATGATTATTTCAGATCCAAAATTCCTTTACCCTTTACAAAGACTATTTATTTATATTGTTTTGGCCGACGTGGTATCCGTTGGATCAGAACCACGTGGCCTCATCCCCTAAACTGAAGCTTCACATAATAAAGTTTGCCATACAATAAATACAGTGACAACGGGTCAACCGCCTTATACATTAAGGTGACACACCTGACACTTTATTACAAACATTACATCAATCATTTCTAACGATTTTCTACAGATCTTATAAGACAGCTTCAGCTTCAAGAACTTCGGGAAAACTGAGGGCTTCTACCGAAGAGAACTTCGTATTGACTTATTAATTATAACGAATTAAATTTTTTGAAACGTTGGGAAGACGAGGATTCCTCAATTACTGCGATAAAATGATTTGTTGTTTCATACATTTTCAAGAAAAGACAACTGAGGCAGTTCATCTTCATATACACGCAACTGTCATCGCATTTAGTGGGCAATAATGGATGTCATATGCGTGTCCTACAAAATGCAAGCTCATTAGAGCGCGTGAAACTGATGGACGGATTTGGATCGTAGAAAACGAAGAGTCCGACATAGTAATGATTTAATTCTAGATCAAATGAACGGTTAGATGACCCAGATCGACATCTAGCAGCTGGAATTAAAGGTTCATCTATATAAAAGACAACGGTTTGGAGCAAAAAATCACTTTGCTATTTACAAAATCAGCAAACTTATTTTCCAAATCTTTCAATCTCTCATTTTTCCTTTGCGTTTGTACTTTTCGGTGATTTTTCTTCATCGTCTTTCGAGTAATTACTAAGTATTTAAAAACTTTTAAACTAAACAATTAGATGGCTTCTTCACACTCTGCTAGGGGGACCTAGATATTAGCCAAGTGGCTTCTGAGATGGGGGTAACAATAACAAACACTATCGACCTAGTTCGACCTATCCAAGCTGGATAGTGTGTTCTACTTTCTGGGGAGAGTAGAAGGAATAATGGTGGGTATTAGGGGCAGCCAAAATCACTTCAATCGTCAATGCATCCCACCTAGAAAATCTTAAGGAAAAATACCATATCCCATACGATATCGAACTCCTATCCTCGTCTCCTGACGAGTGTACCTGCTTTTCAAGGCTGGGATGCATCACCGTCAGTAGGTTCCTTCTAAAGGTGGGGCTTCGCTTGTTTCTTCACCATTTTTTAAGAGTCATTCTTAGGTTGTAAGGGTTGTCTCCCACCCAACTCATCCCCAACACTTGGGCCCTATTAGTGGGGACCTACTTTTTGTGGAATGAGACCTCCCTTGGAGAGGATATGCAACTCCAGGTCTTCCAGACCATTTTCCAACTTAAGGTCTTAGGAAAAGGAGACTCAAAGGGGTGGTACTCATTATGCCCGTGTGGGTCACATTTCCCCTTTGTCTTAGGCATTTCTTCCTCCATCAAATGATGGAAGGAGACATGGTTTTGGGTGAGGGAAAAATGGCAAGAGTGTGAGGGTGACACAGTCCCCACATGATAGCTCTAACCTCTTACTTTGAAGCTCATGAGTGCTGCACTTGTACCTTTTTTTTCAATTAATGTTGATTCTGATCTTAACATTTTTCTGATGTCTTGCCGAGTCGGTTGCATGCTTCGAACTCAGCTGGAGTAAGTGGGGGATAGTTTGGGACATTTACCGACGCCCTTCCTCATCGCGTGAATTTGACCGTTTAATCAGTTCCAAATGATTTTTTTGAAGAATTTGTTTCAATGGCCCAAAGAGGTAATATCAATTTTCAAGATGTCCTGTTTTGCTTGTTTGCATTACTATTGCTTACCTTATCCTTTATGTTTGTAGAAAACTTCGAGAGGATGAGGCATCCTACTCTTGATATGGCCACAATCCTTGCTGCCACCTCCACTGCTGGGAGGAAAGGGTTGAAGCCCTCATTTGTTGCTGCGAAGTAGGTGAGGGACCAAGTAGAGAAGGTCAGTCGAGAGGCGGTAGCCAAAAAGGAGAAGGGCGTCCTCCCCTGAAGGATAAGAGGATAAGAATAGTGGAGGAGGTCTCCAAGAAAAAGCATTGTTTTTCCACCACCGGAGAAGGTAGATCAGTGGACACCCTATCCCCACGTTCCAAAGCCCTTATTGGGGAAAATTTGATCGTAGCTTTAATAGCTATAGCCAAGGCGGGCCAGAAGAGGCCAACTGTTGTAGAGCATTTACGGTAAGGGTCGTCGAGAAAAACTAGAACATCAAGTGGATCGACAACTTCATACTCGACCCATACCAAACTCCTGGCTACTGATATGAGCGATGAACTGGCTCCAAAAGTTTTAACCAGCTTCCTCCAAAAGTCCAATTGCCACATCCACTTCTCATAAGTTTTGGACGGATAGGTGGTATAACTTCATGGAGACTAGCAATGCGGTGGACCTATTCGCCACCATGGTTAGCCAAGCAGGGAAGGCCTTTGGGGTGACCATAGAGGCTAAATCCCTCTTTATAACCTTCAAAATAAAAATAAGGAGTTTGTGAATAAAGCTTCTCAAGTCGAGGTGGCAACTAGTAAAGTCAGGCTGAGGCACTAAAGAAGCAAAAGGCTGAAGAGTCTGTGTAACTGGCTTTGGCAATAGAGGAGATAGAAAATTTTAAGAAGGAAGTCTACTTATCCTAAAGTGAAGTGGTTTCACTGATGAAGCAGGTAGAGACCTCGGACGCCCATCAAAAGCTAGCTGCTGAAGCCTTAGGGAAGGCCAATAAGGAAAATGATGCCATAAAGCAGCAGGTGGGAGAGTTGTCTAGGAAGTGGAGACCATGAAAGGAGAAGCTCAATCAGACGGTGAAGATGATGAAAAGCACTACATCGCCTACTTCTACCTAATGGAGGCATACCAAAGCTTTGCAAAATACTGGCGGAGGTATGCATACACCGAGATGGTAGAGTGGATTAAAGTTAACTCTCAATCTTTTGATATCTCTGGGTTGATGTCAGAGTTTTTAGAAGAGAGAGATCAAGAGCCTAAGACCCTTACAAAAGGTAGCCAAGTGATTGAAATTGAAGATGATGTTGCTGAAGAGGCTCCTGAAGCCGTGGCACCCGACTCCATAGTACCATTTATAGCTTTCCCTTCCCCATTCGTTTGGCTGATAGGTTTTATTTCTTTCTGTTTTTTTTCCCTATGTAATAGTCTTTGGCCCCCCCAATTGTAAATATTTTACTCAATGAAATTTATATCTATAGCCTCTGTTTGGTCCGAATTAAAATCTGATTTTAATGAAGTCAGGGTCAAACAATCAATATCAACTACACCTTTCATGGGTCCCACAACATTTTAACCGTACATTTCAAAAACTTTTATCAAATATACTGAAAATTTAATTTTAATCTCCACCAAACACCATCACATATATATACACTTGGAGCTTCCTTTACTTTTTGCTTATTTTATTACTTTAATATACTCTTCAGTTCGTTTCATTTGCAATTCGTTATTCAACTTTGTAATTTTGTGCAAGTGTTAGAATGTCGTTTTCCATTCTAACCTGACATATGAGCTTGTATGCACTTTAGTTTTCAAACTTGTAATTTTGCGTCTTTCAGTTATTCATCTTAGTATGATGTTGAGAGATTCACCCATACTGAGGCTCTTACTTCATAAATAGCTGAATTTTTTCCTTTTTGAGCCAAAGCAGTGGAATACTAAACTGTTGAGGCTATTATATTATTATAAGTAACTGAACTTCAAAGTATGCTTTGAAGAATTGTGCTAATGATTTGATGTTTTTGCACATCACTAAGGAAAGACAACTGAACTTTATCCATAACTTAAGGTTGGATGAAGACACTAACTCTTGATGTAGTAGAGTTAGGAGACCAAGAGAGTGCTTTTGTGCATGAAGCTTCAGGAAAAAGAACCCCAACTACTAAAACACCTACTTCGGAGGCGTCAGACTCCCTGGTACCTTTAGCGTAGTTTACTTTGATCTGTATTATAGAGTGATATTTAAGTAATCATAATGACCTCCAGAAATAAATTATAACCTCCAAGCTTTGGGATATCCATAAGGCACATATTTTTCTAATAGTTAATGCCTCGGAATATCAATATGGTGACCCCCTTTCGGGATCCCATTTTTTTTGGAGATACTCGCACTTCCCTACATGGTGGATGGTTCATCTAGGTAACAAATTCTCACACGACGTTCAACTTCACATAAGAGGTTTGTCTATCCGCCTTAGAGAAATAATGAAGTGATCCATATTGGGATTCGATCCACTTCTTCGAGGCATCCACGCTTCTCTGCATGGTGGATGATTCACCTATCTAGGAGCTTCTCTTATGACGTTCAGTTTCATCATGAGCGGCTTGCTCTTTAAACACATTAAATAAAATGTACTTTTATTGAATTACTTCAAGATATTTACAATGGCTGAGAGGGTTCCTCCAACCGTAGGCCCCTTTTACTGGTTGTATATTGATAAGTGTATTTTTCGACACTTATTAAGGCCATATTACTAAGTTTTTGTGTTATTTTATTATTGCATTTAACTTAGGTTAATTTTATCTTATTTTAGTTCTGGATTTGTTTCTAAGCAATTGGAAAAGAAAGAAGGATAAATCGCCTAATTGATGGAAGTTTGGGGACAAATATGCATTTGAGTAAAATTTGAAGTACTAACATTGAAGTAATT
>CAIGRP010060998.1:0-19275 GCA_903798385.1 Fraxinus cuspidata | reverse complement strand
ATTTTAATATATGCATGTGATTAGGGTTTGATAAATGATTATGTTGATAATCCCTTTTCACAAAATTCCATCAAGATATTGTCACATTTATTCATTTAAGTCATGTTGTCATCACCTTCTCTTACATACAACTTGAGTTCATTTTCTACATCAAATGTTTAGCACGTGTGCATTTTCTAGTAAATAAGTGGGAGACATATTTTGAACTAAATATTTCCCTTGTATGTTTGGTTGGTGATTAAATTGAAATTTAAATGATTATAAGTTGTTGGCCATATGAAAATGTGTTAATAATAGTTGTGAGTTTTACAAAATGTGTGAATAAAAAATATTTTTATCCAAAAGTGATTAAAAAATAATCATCATCGAAACATGCATTATACCAAGTTAACAATCTCATTAAAAGTTTTAGCTGTTAGATAGTAATATTTTTGTCTCGTCACCTTTTGCTAGTCCGTTTTAAGTGTGATTTCTATTCAACGTGATTTTTACAGTTGGTAAGCTGGTATGTGAGTAAATTATCCTCGTGGAATCACTTGTTGTGGACATGACGACCTAAGGAATACTACTATTTAAATGAAGTCATCTAGCTGTAAATATGGGGTGCCATGGTCATCATTCTGAAAGAAAGAATAAGATACAATGACTCGATTTAAGTCGTGGATCTTCAAAACTAATGATACTTTGTGGGTTTATATATTTAACATCGTTATTTTACCGGTGAGGATTAAAAGTAAGTCTACCAAATATAGCCATTATTTTTACTAGAAAATAAAATAAAATTTTTGAAAATCTATCACTAAAGTAGAAGAACGATCTTTTTCATTTTCTCTAAGGTCCATCTTGACACAGCGCGAAAAATGAATTCAAACGAAAATATTAAGAATACGAAATGTGGAATTCACCAAATTATGAAAAAATAAACTCGCGAATTTTATTAATTGAAAGATTATTAAAACAATAAAATAACCCTTTATTTATAAGGGTTACATGAAAATCTAGTTTAATAAGACTAAAATTAATGAAAACCTAGTTTAAACGAACTAAAATTTAAAAAGAATTCGAAATAAATTAAATGATAAAAATAGCATTAAAAACTTTTAAAATTGGTTCTCGAGTCCTACACGAATTCGGATGGCCAAAATCAATCGTATCATGGAACAATCATGAGTATTACTCGTATCGTCATCCTCTTTCCAAAATGCTATTATGAGTATTGTGTTAATTATATCAGAATCTTTGATACCAATTGTTGGGAATTAAAGGATCATGTATCGCTCTGATACCACCTAATATGAAATTTACTACCGAATTTAGATATTGAAGTTATATGGCACAATAATGAAGTATTTGATCACAACCAAAAGAATAAAAGAAGACAAGAAAATATGGTAGATGAATTATGAGATTTTATTGACTCATGAACAATAATAAAGAAATATACAATTGATCCTAAAAATAGTAATCACTTTTCTCACATTATAAAATTGTATAGAAGAGCCTATTATTTATAGGGAACATGTAGGGGATGTCCAAACTCTCATAGTAGAATTGTTGATAAAATATGATGCCAAAAAATCGAGTGCAAAACGAAAAAGGGGATAAAAACGCGAAAAATCCGGAACAGGCACCAGTGGCGTCGCAGTGCCACTGGGCACCCTGACGCCCTGGGCATAAAATCAAGTAGGGGCATCGATGCCCCATGCCCAGCGCCGACTTTCTAACCACTTTTTCCCTTTTTTTGTTCCAAGTTGTTTTTCTCTATTTTGAACTCTTCTTCAAGTTCAATACCAATTTTCAACTCCCAATTGACTTCCAAATTAGAACTTCAACTAGACATAAGACTTTAATAGCATTCCAAACTGAATTCTTCTTGACGTGCACTTCAATTAGAATTTTTCAATTACTTCAATTTACGTGCACTTCAATTAGAATTTTTCAATTACTTCAATAAGGAATTCAGGTCATTCCCAAATTCTAACAATCTCTACCTTGACATGAATTTCACTGCAACAAAGAAAACTCAAAAATATTCTCCACCTGGAGAAGAAAATTCGGTTGCAAGGAATGAATTGACTCTTTAACAATAACTAAAACTGATTTCTTAAACCAAACATAAAATACTACACCTCTTCCAATGAATCTAAACACTACACTGCAGAATTACCTCAAATTTTAAAAAATCATAATGATTTTAAAATTCACCAGATTGGGGTGTAACACACCCCAAAGCAGAATCAGACCCAAATACTTTTAAAGAGGGCCTCTTGCTAGATTGCACACATTCTACTATGCTGAAAGCATGCTCAACAAAATCAGTATCCACATACTTTTTTCCACTGGGTCCGTCCATAGCAATAGAATATAATAGCATCGCAGGTGATGGTGGCAAAGCGGCATTATCCATATCTCCTGAACTCCACTGAGATATATTCTTTAAATCCAACCCTTTACGAGCTCCTAAATGTATTGTACCAAACTGAATGTCCACCACGGCACTGAACATATGGTGATTGACTCTTCTAGATTTTGCATAACTCTGCAAGATGTATAACTGAGACATTTTATGTCCCTCCAATACAACTGGGCACCCTTACAAATCTTCAAACCTCCATCTCCACCAAAGAACTCATAACCCTTTAAATTAAGGATAGACAACGAGATGAGATTCTTCTTCAAATACGGATCTTGTCGAACCTGGCCGAGTGATCTAATTGTCTCATCCAATAAGTTCAACCTGACCGTACCAATTCCAGCAACCCGATAGGTGCGTTGTTTCCTGTAACCACGCCACATTTGGAAACTGTTTCATATGTAGTAAACAAGTCCTTATTATGACACATATGAAACACAAATGTTAAATCCATAATCCAACCCTCCTCTAGTTTAGAATCGATGTCAAAAATAGCAAAAAGATCTCACTCACTTACAATGTTCTCTGTAAGGTCTGCTTCACCTGATGGCTCTGATTGCTTCCAATATCGACTTGTAGCCAACCTTTCTTTATTCTACAATTTGTAGCAATCATTCTTAATGTGCCCCTCTCTTCTTGCAAAAGTTATAAATTTGATTACTGAACTTAGAATTCTATCTGCCCATTCCAGAACCACCATGAGCAACTAGGCCTTCTCCATCTCTGGCCTCAGAAATCGGATGTTTCATCTTCTCTTTTGAAAACAGAGTATCATACACCTTAAATATGATGAGAGTATCACGGCTATACGAGATTGTGTTTCTAAATGAAGAAAACGAACCGGGCAACGAACACAATAGGATCAAGGCCAAATCTTCTTCATCATACTATACTTCCAAAGTTTCCAAATCAATTACTATCTCTTTAAATACAGTCATGTGATTTTCCAATGACTCCTTCTGCCATTCGATGAGAGTATAAACGCTACTTGAGATGCAACATCCTTGTCAGACTTTTAGTTAGGCACAATTGCTCCAACTTCAACCATAAAGAATAATGTCATACTTCATGGAGGCCATCACGAACAAAATCTCAAACAAATCAAACATTGCGCCTTACGGAACTGCTGAACCAAGGCTCTAATACCACTTGTTGTGTTAATTATGCTCAAAATCTCTGATATCAATTGTTGTGAATTCAATGATCATCTATTTCTCTAATACCACTTGATATGAAACTAACCACATGATTGAGATGTTGAAGTTATATAGCACAATAAAGAAGAATTTAATCACAAGTAAAAGAATAAAAGAAGACAAGAAAATATGGTAGATGAATTATGAGATTTTATTGACTAATGAATAATAATAGAGAAATATACAATTGATCTTAAAAACTAGTAATCGCTTTTCTCACATTATAAAATTGTATAGACGAGCCTAATATTTATAGGAACAAGTAGGGGCGTCCAAACCCTCCTAGTAGAATTGTAGATGAAGTATGATGCCAAAAAATCGAGTCTAAAACGAAAAATGAGATAAAAAGGTGAAAAATCCGGAGCACTGCGGCGCCCAACCAATGCCCGGGGCATAAAATCAGGCAGGGACACAAGCACCACGGTGCCCTATGGCAGCACCGGGCGCTCTGCCCTTTTTTTTTTGCTCCAAGTTGTTTTTCTTCATTCCAAACTCTTCTTCAAGTCCAATACCAAATTTCAACTCCGAATGGACTTCCAAAATAGAACTTCAACTTGACATAGGATCCCAATAGCATTCCAAACTGAATTCTTCTTGATGTGCACTTCAATTAGAATTCTTCAATTATTTCAACAAGGAATTCGGTACACCAAATTCTAATAATGAGTCCAGATTGAAATTTGATCTTCTCTCTATACTATTACATTTCTCCATTTTGATCCAATTCTTCAACAATATGTTTCACATCAGTCCCTTCCACCTTCGAAGAACTCAACCCCGAGTTATAATCTAAATATAAATTCTCATCATTTTTATGGAATTTATACAAATCTGCAACATTGAACGTTCGAGAAATATCCATAGAAGCTGGTAAATCAATAATGTAGGCATTGTTATTAATCCGCTTAAATACTTTGAAATGATATTTTCTTGGTTTCAACTTGTTGTAAGTACTAATGGGAAATATCTCATTTCTCAGAAAGACCATCACTGAATCTCCTTCCTGAAATTATTTGTCACGTCTATGTAAATCAGCCGTTGTCTTACACTTTGCATTAGTCTTCTCCAATTTTCACTTAACTTCATCAAGGACTACTAGCACGTCTTCTGCCAAATGTTCAGTAGCCACACTCTATTGCTCTTGGAAAATTTCACCGAATCCACAACATGGTAAGGAACCTCTGTATACACAATAGAAAACGAGGCCTTGTTTGTAGCACTATGAACTGCGATGTTGTATTCAAACTTGACCTGAGGTAGAGCAAGATCCCAGTGTTCAGGATTATCTCCATGAACACTTTGAACAATATTTCCAGGGGTACAGTTAGTGGCTTCTGTCTGTCCATCAGTCTAGGGATAGGCAATGCTGTCTCTATTCAAACTTGTCCCAAACAACTTCCACGATGTAATCCAGAAGTGTCCCATAGACTTTGTATTCCAATCTGATGTGATAGATTTGGGAACTTCATGCAATCAAACAACTTCCTAGAAAAACATTTTAACAATATTTGATACATACGAGGTCTTCCGACAAGCTATAAAGTGAGTCATCTTGTAGAACTTGTCAATAACCACAAAAATAGACTCTACACCGTGTTGAGTATGTGGTAATCCCAGAACAAAATCCATAACAAGATCTTGCCACATGCCTTGAGGGACAGGAAGTTGCATGTACAACTCGATATTCTGAACTTGACCATTTGACACCTGACAAATATAACATTTTCTAACTATAACTCCCACATCTCACTTCAATTGTGGCCAATAATACCTAGCTTCCAAACTGGCTATTATCTTTTCACGCCCTAAGTGTCCACTTAGACCTCCACCATGTAGATCTCTAACCAACTTTTCACGCAGAGATGAAACGGGAATGTAAAGTTGGTTGCCCTTGAACAAATATCCACCACTGATATAGAAATTGTCATTGTTTCACGATTCACACATTGCTCTAAATCTCCTTAAAGTCATGATCATCTACATATAGTTCCTTTAGGCACTCAAACCTAACAATTTTTCGTGTCAGTGTGACATATATTGAGGCCCTCTGGCTAAGAGCATCAGCAACGCTATTTGAACTCCCACATTTATATTTAATCAAAAAGGGAATTTTCTGGAGGAAAGTCACCCACTGAGCATGAATTCTGCTGATATGTTTTTTACTATGAATAAGCTTCGAGACTTGGTGATTAGTGACAACACAAGCTCATTCTGTATGAGGTAGTGTTCCCATTGCTTCAAAGCCCTCAACACTACATAGAATTCCTGTTCATAAGACTTTCACTTCTACCTAGTATTACTCAACTTTTCTAAAAATAAAGTCACGGCTCTCTTCTATTGGGAAATGACATCCTCAACACCTACACCACTAGCATCATACTCCACCTCAAAGATCTTCTTGAAACTTTGCAAGTCTAATACTAGAGCCGTGCACAACTTTCCCTTGATGAAGGCAAAACTTTTATCTTGCGCTTCTCTTCCCAACTGAATCTCCCATTCTTCAAACATTTTGTGAGTGATGCCACAATAGTGCTAAAATTCCTAATAAATCACCTATACAAAGTTGCCAAAACATGGAAACTCCTTACTTCAGAAACTGATTTTGGTGTTGGCCAATCTGGGATTGCTCTTGTCTTCTATTCATCCACCTATAGACCCTCTTTACCAACCACAAAGCCTAGGAACAATGGTTTGTGTGTATAGAATGTGCACTTTTTCAGGTTGATGTATAGCTGATTCTCCTTCAGAACATCTAGGACTTGCCTCAATTGAACCAAGTGATCTTTTTTGGACTTGCTGTAAATGAGTATGTCATCGAAATAAACCACAGGAAAAGACCCGATCAAAGGATGAAGAACCTGGTTCATCAATCTCATGAAGGTACTTAGGGTATTTGAAAACCCGAATGACATCACCAACCATTCATAAAATCCATTCTTGCTCTTGAAGGCAGTTTTCCATTCATCCTATGGTTTAATGCGGATCTAGTGGTAACCACTGTGAAAATCTATTTTTGAAAAGACCTTAGAACCACTAAGTATGTCTAACATGTCCTCTAACCGTAGAATGGGAAACCTATATTTCATTGTTATCTTGTTAATGGCACGACTGTCAACAAACATATGCCATTTCCATCCTTTTTTTGGTACTAAGAAAACATGTACTACATATTGACTCATACTCTCCCTTATGAATCATTTCCTTAACAGCTCCTCAATTTGCTTCCTCTGTATCTCACTCTCTTTCAAACTCTTTTGATAATGAGGCAAATTTGGAAGGCTAGCCCCAGGTATCAAATCAATCGGGTGCTGAATATTCCTCATAGGAGGTAACTCATACAACAGGTCATCGGAGACCAAATGTTGAAATTCTATCAATATCTCTTGTACATCAGGCGGAACACTCTTTTCTTCCTTATTTGCAATAAAATGACCCTTAACCACAATTGGATAAAAACAATTAAATCCATTACTATATCTACAATCACCTTCTCATTATCTTTAAAGGTAAGGAAACTCTCTAATTGTTGTTGGGGAGACTTCTCAAACTATTTGAGAGAAACCATTCACCTCTTTTGAGAGTTGAATCCACATCAAACTGCCATGGATGACCCGTAGGATATGGCAAGTATCCATATCTTTGACATCACGCATAATCTCATCTTTATAATGCTTACTAATGAAAATAAGTACTTTGCAAGTTTCAATAACTTGAACAAATGACCTTTTTTGCCATGAATCAAAGATTCCTCTTGGCGAGCAGTGTCGAGCCATGAAGGAAGGGCAAGGCTTGAGAGCAAAGGGGTGTGGTCGAATAATCTGGCTTTACCAAGAGAATAAGGTTTAGGATGGTTCGCAGTAGGTAACTTCAACAAATTCACCAACCCCTTTGATATAAAATTCTCATAGTTTCTGTTGTCCACAACCACCTCATACACCTTATTCTTGACTGAACAAAGAGATTGAAAGATGCAGTGACGCTGCCCTTCTTCCTTAGGCGACAAAAGGATCCGCTGCAATACTAAAGTGAGCCTCTCCAAACCTTCCTCAATACCAAACTCAACTCATATATACTCATCTTCCACCTACCTCAGTATCTTTTTCCTCATCCGGTATCTCCGGCTCCACCAATTGACTTGCTTTCTTTCTGGGCATTTATTGGAATGATGCTCAGGTTTGTGGCATCTATAACAAATATCTCCTAGGGTTAGCAAACGAATTTGCATTTTGAGGTGTACCTTGGGTTTGGCCCATGTTTCCAAACCAACCATTGTTGTCAACATTGCTCTTATTAGAGTTGGCTGGAGTTTGTAGTGGGGCATTTTCTTTGTCCAAAGGAACAGAAGATGATGGTTCGGCAGGTGGGGGAACTCTCTTGTACGTGGTCGCCCTCTTATCAGATTTCATCATCTCTACCTTCGCCGCCATGTTAATAGTTTCCCGCAATGTCCAAATATTTTGCAACCCAATTCTATTTGAAAGAGCCACCTTCAAACCACTGGTATACTTGGTTACTCTCTGATTTTCTGTAATTGATCCTATCATACTGCTGCTGACGATTTTAAACTGAACGCCACCATCTTAATTATCTTGTCCTCTGACACATCAATAATGTCTAAAAATCGTTCAACCTCCATCAACCAATCCAAAAAGTCCTCGACTTTATTCCATATTTGTTGCGTATTCAAGGTCTGAGTTAGAGAGAACAACATTTTTTTATACGTAAAAAAATCATTTTACCTTAAAAAAAACAAATAGTCTGAGGACAGCCTAGGCATGCCCCCTCCCTCCGTCACTGTATGTACGATTTCTTTTTATAAGATTAATTAAAGTAATAGATTAAGTTTTTTGGGCTTTAATGTCAATTTTTGTACCTTGTACTTCTCGTTCAGCATAATGATCGAAAATTTGGTCGTCATTCTGTTCATAGCTAAACTCCGCCGAAGACAACTTAAGTAATTTGAAGGAATTGAGTTAGGTAATCAGAATCCAATTTTAGAGAACATGGGATATTCCGTCACAATTCAACTCAATTTTTACAATTAACTAATCTTGATATTGCTATGGGACAACTCGATAGATACAGACTACTGCTATTATTAAAGATTGAATTTGTTTGAGCGTGAGATGTTTAACTATTCAAATTTATTTGGATGTTTAATATTTTTCTTAAATGGAAATCAAAATCTGTTTAGTGTAAATACTTAGCACCCAATTTAATTCAAAATTAAGGTAAGCAAGAGGAAACATTGAGAAACTTCTACTGCATTTAAAGGAATTACTTCTGGCCCTCTGGGAAGACACTTTGTACTTTGTGTTTTATGTAAAATAAAACTAGTTATTTCAGCAATCAATAAATTTACCTTGTTTATAAATCTCTAACAATTTTATTTTATTTTTTAAAAATTTTTTACAGCAAATATATTGCACGTGGAGGGATTCATTTATTAGCTTTGGACTGTTCAGTCCCATCCCATCAAATGATTAATCACAAATCAGTTTCACAGAATTATTGACTGAATATTTTCTTAATCAAAGATTCATTTCATCAAAGGCTAGTTTTCTAGCATATGTCAAAGAACACATAAAGAACAAAAATGGAACAATATACTCACCAGAAGAATCAGACATGACATGAAAAGGACGACTTATTAGACGTTCTGAAATGGAATTGACAACAAAGAAGTGGTAAGCAAGGTGGAGAAAAGCAGTTAAAAAAAAAAGTAACTTTTAAGCCACATTGAACGTTGAAAAGCACGATTATATGGAGCATCGAAGCTGTTACTCATGCATAAAAGAAAACTGAAACCAGAGAGGGGATGGGATGGGATGGGGTGGAGTGGAGTGGAGTGGGGGTGCATGTCGTGTCGTAGTCACGTGGTGTTGTCTGTAAAGAAGATACTTTTCTGAAATACCCTGCAATCTTTTGAATTTGAAAAAAAAAGAAAATCCCACTTTTTTTTTTGTTTTTTCTCTCAGATTTATTTCCAGGAAAAGGAATTTTTAATTGATCAAAGCTTTCACTTCATTTGTTCCAAGTTTTTCCTTTTGGTGACTTGAAAAGGTGACTTTAGTTGATCATTATCGTTATATATAAAGTTAAGTAATAAAGATCATTTATTTGTCAAAAAAATGATAGCCTTTGGGTTTGAATTTAATTCAATTTACTTTACTTGAATTGAAATTTTACCTACTTATTTGGTGAAACTGATAGCATTATCTTGATATTTTGGTTTGAATTCAATTACGTTACTTGAATTAAAAAGTGGAGCTTGAGACAATCCAAAGACCACTTTTCCTTTGCCCATTAACTTCCAATAATGTGGGCTACCCACAAATTTAAAAATAATTGTTCAGTATTATCCCTTCAAGTTGGTAGGAATTAGGCATGTCGGTCATCAGGTAAAGCATTAATATTATAAAAAATTACTAGTGTGTGCCTAAAGAATGGTCGGATGAATTTGACATCTTTGTTGATATAAAAAGGTGTAAAAAAATGATTGAATAACATCGTTGACTTTTTTAAAATCGTTCAATAAAATTTTGTCACGTGACGCTACTGTTGTATAGGATGTCATACAAGAGGTTGGGTTAGCATGATTGGTGTGTAAAGGAGGAGGATTTGATAGTCCAATTTTCTCTTATTCCAGTGGGCTCAGGTTGGGGTGACTGATTTGGTAATGCTGCTGTAGTTGAGTCATGTGATTTGGGTTTTCTTGCCCACAACCTTTGTACATTATCTCATTTTTCCACCGTTAATGTGTGTTTTTCACATTTTTTAACCACCTTTTTTGTAATGTAACTGTGTGAAATATGGAACTGTAAGAATTTCTCTAGATTAAAAATTTTTTTTTTACCCATTTTATTGCTTTACACATTTCGTGCTGTTCTGTTCTTCCTTAATTTAGGGAAAAACACAGTGTGGCATCAGATGCTTACTCTCACTGTCAACCACAAAAAGAAAGAACTGCTGCAAATGGATGTGCTTTAATTTATTTAGCATTCACATTTATTTAGTGAATTTGGTAAGGAGGAATTAGAGTTGTTGGTTCTTGCATTGTGCAAAGAAATATCAGTGTACTGAAATGCTCAAAGTGGGCAAATATTTGCTGGTTTTTTATTTATTTCCAGTCGGAAACTAGAGGTATTAGTCGGTGGGTTTTAGGAGTTTTCTTGTAATATAACTTCATCTTTATATTTGCTAGTTCCGTTCCTCTGCACCTTTGTCATCCGTTTTGGTGTTGTGTCGGTAGGGAGCTGCACTTCAATTCCGGTGAATATTGGCTATTTAAGGCAAAGATTGCATTCAAGCACCATGGATCTTGACTATGGGAAGTGTTGGGGTGCTTCAAGGGTTAGTTCTCTCACTTTTCCTTGCTTTATTTCTGACACTTTATGCGGTTAGGGCATGTTTGGCCCATGATAATAGACAGGATTTGAAGTATTGAAGAAAAGAAAGAATTTAAATTTGTTTACACTGTTCAATCCTATCCAATACAGTGAATCTTCTGTAGACTATGTTTGCTGATGGCAATTTGCTGTCACGTGTTAAAATTGTAATTCTACATTCTTAAGTAGGAGATATTCTTAGACTAAGCGTTCCTTAATTTTTCAGAAAGACTCTTGGAAGACCACTCTGCTATTAGCTTACCAGAGTCTCGGTGTGGTATATGGAGACCTAAGCATTTCCCCTCTTTATGTGTACAAGAGCACATTTGCAGAAGACATTCATCACTCCGAAACGAATGAAGAGATTTTCGGAGTTCTTTCGTTCGTTTTCTGGACCCTAACTCTCGTGCCTCTGTTCAAATATGTTTTCGTAGTTCTTCGAGCTGATGACAATGGAGAGGGTGAGTATCTTGAAATTGATTGCACATATTGCCACAATTCATTCATGCATTTGATATTTCTTATGCACTGTTGTAGGTGGTACTTTTGCTCTATATTCCCTGATATGTAGGCATGCTAAAGTTAGCCTTCTTCCAAACGGACAAGTGGCTGATGCGGCTCTGTCTACGTACATACTTGAGCAGCCTCCTGAGACGAAGAACAGCTCGAGAGTTAAGTTAGTGCTTGAAAAGTATAAATCATTACACACTGCTTTATTAATTCTGGTTCTTCTTGGCACTTGTATGGTCATTGGAGATGGACTCCTGACTCCAGCAATATCTGGTAGGTAGCTCGTTCTCCATCTGTTTTGCATGCTTCATTTCTATACTCTGGTCCGGTCTTAGTTGCTGACGATTGAGAATTCCTTTATGCAGTTTTTTCAGCGGTTTCTGGGCTTGAATTGTCGATGTCTAAGGATCACCACCAATGTAATCTTCTTTCTTATCATCTGAGGTTTATACAATATGTTTGAGCGAAATTTTGTTCAAATGGTATATTGGAAAGATGTCCTACTTTTGTTATTTTCAGTTTTAATTGGGGTATTGTTCTTTTTTAAGATTGAAAGTAGAATCATCTAATACCAAAATTGATTTGGAAATCACTTGTAATTTGCCATTAGGCTTAATACATTTTTATATTCATAAAATTTTTGATGTTCTTCACGGCATTACATGTTGCTATTTTAGATCTTTTCTTCCATAATTCTTTTTTAGATCAGTAAACAAGTTTTTATGCACAACTATGATGGCAAAGTTGGCCATCCATAGAAATAATGAGGACTAGTGACTTACATTTATATCTATTCCCCATTCACAGATGCAGTGATTCCCATCACTTGCTTCATCTTAGTGTGCCTGTTCGCTTTACAACACTATGGCACACATCGGATTGGTTCATGTTTTGCACCAGTTGTATTGATTTGGTTGCTATGCATCAGTACGCTTGGCTTGTACAATATTTTTCACTGGAATCCGCATGTTTATCAAGCGCTTTCCCCATATTACATGCTTAAGTTTTTGAAGAAGACGAGAAAAGGAGGATGGATGTCGCTGGGTGGAATTCTGTTGTGTATTACTGGTAAATTCATAACATTTTTACAAGGAACAATTTCGAGTTTGATATTCTCGGTCCTGCATGAAAAAATGTATATCAAATTTTGCATCCCATTAATGTTACCAACCGTCACTAATGTGCTCCCATTGACAGTCACATATATAATGTTTTCCCACTTGTCCAGCATGCTAAGTTCTCTTATACCCACAGGATTCATTTTGGTAGAATTTATTTATTTATAAAAAAAAAAAAAAAATTTTATGTTAAAAAAAAATTCATGTGTAATTTTTTTTTTTTTCGTAGTAACGTGGCTTGTAATCCGGTCCTGAATCCATTCCTGCTTATAAAAAAACGAAACTTTAACTCTGAGAACTAGTGGATAAAGATACTAGTGTTAGGGAACTAGTGGATAAAGATACTAGTGTTAGGGTCACCTGTGGTTTGCCATGGCCAGACCCTGTTGGCTTATAGCAAATTTATCAGTTTATAAAGCAATATTATATGCATAGCCTTGTTGAACTCTTTTGAAGATAAACAATTGCAGAGACTGAGATATACCAAGTGCATGACTAGCCATAGATGAAGAGGGTATTCCTTCAATGAAGTGATAAACCCGCCAGATCGAAGATTTCTTTATGCCAGTCAAATAATTTATTTTGGAGCCTTGGAGGCATTATAATATCAGTTGTTCAAATCATTAAAGACATAATCTCCCATTTTATATGGCTTCCCTTAGAGTACATAAAATTTGGATATTTTTGCATGGGAGTTTAAAAGTCACAGTTTTTCGCCATAAATGTATACATGTGTGGAGTTTAGTTCTATGCCAGAAATTGTAATCTTTGTTGTGGTGTTTACAGGCTCAGAAGCAATGTTTGCAGATCTCGGACACTTCTCCTATGCAGCAATTCAGGTACACTTCATTATGAACCATTTTTTCCCATTTTGATTACTGCAATTTTGGGTTTGAAATTTCGTTAATTCTTTGATTTTTCTAACTCTTAGAAATATTTTTCTTAAAACTTTTAAAATTATTGTCCGTATCTTCGACTGCAGATTGCTTTCACCTTTTTGGTCTATCCAGCACTCATATTGGCTTATATGGGTCAAGCAGCTTACTTGTCAAAGCATCATCACACTATTCATAAGATTGGATTCTATGTCTCAGTCTCTGGTATGACTTTGTCACTGCGATTGCATCTCTAGACAGCAGAAAGATTGTTTATATCACGAAAGGCATTTTTCAGCTTTCCTCGTATAACATCTTGATCAAAAGCAAAGTCCATCCTTACTCATTTATGACTGCAATGTAGTTGAATTTTATGCTTATTATGTTAATAATGTTGTCTCCTGATGTTTTGCTACAGAAATTGTAAGATGGCCAGTACTTGTGGTAGCAATACTTGCTTCCGTGGTTGGAAGTCAGGCGATAATCAGTGGAACATTCTCTATAATTAACCAGAGCCAGTCGCTTGGTTGTTTTCCAAGGGTCAAAGTTGTTCACACCTCTGATAAGATACATGGCCAGATATACATCCCTGAGATCAACTGGACGCTAATGATTCTCTGCATTGCGGTAACTATTGGATTTCGAGACACGAAACACATGGGAAACGCGTCAGGTAGGACACACAAAACTTGACTCTTCTTGCAATAAACCATTAAGTTGATGATCATTAGAATCAACTTGGGGCCTTTCTGAAATGAGCTGATTTTACCAGGCAGCCTTCCTCTTTATGCAACTCCAGTGTAATCCTCAAACTTATACAAGTTTGGTAAGGAGGACTCAGACACATATGAAAGTGTTAAAGAAGAAAAAGAACTTAGAATATTGTTCACTGTAGTGTCGAGTCATGTCTAGTATTGCATACCAAACATATTCATAACATCACAAAAGGTATTCTGAGCATTATGTTTGAATTTCAGGTTTGGCCGTAATGGCGGTGATGCTGGTGACTACTTGCCTCACATCATTGGTCATTATCCTCTGTTGGCACAAACCTCCGATTGTGGCCTTATGCTTTTTGCTTTTCTTTGGATCCATTGAATTACTGTACTTCTCAGCTTCCCTGATAAAGTTCCTTGAAGGTGCTTGGCTTCCCATCCTCCTCGCGCTATTCCTTGTCACTGTCATGTTTGTTTGGCACTACGCAACCATTAAGAAATACGAGTATGACCTCCACAATAAGGTTTCATTAGAATGGCTATTAGCCTTAGGTCCGAGCTTAGGCATTGCTCGGGTGCCTGGCATTGGCCTCGTGTTCACGGATCTCACATCGGGTATCCCTGCCAACTTTTCTCGTTTTGTCACCAATCTCCCTGCCTTCCACCGTGTCCTTGTATTCGTTTGTATAAAATCCGTTCCAGTACCATTTGTTCCCACAGATGAGCGATACCTTGTGGGCCGGGTGGGCCCTCCAGCTCATCGCTCGTATAGGTGCATAGTTCGCTATGGATACCGGGATGTTCACCAGGATGTCGACTCTTTCGAATCTGAACTTATTAATAAGCTGGCTGATTTCATCCGCTATGATTGGTACAAGTCACATGGCATTACAGATGTATGCAACGAGGATGATGGTTCTCTAACTGACGCATCATCGAGTGAGTGTCGATTGGCTGTGATAGGAACAGTGACATTCTCCGGCTTACCAGCATTTGATATTGAGGGAAACATACAACCAGCAAGCGTCTCCATCGGGTTCCCAACAACCGACAGTATCTCAGATGCAATCGAAATGGAGCCTGTCAGTGTTGTGGAACGACGAGTGAGGTTCGCCATTGATAACGAGTTGGGGAACGATACACAATCGGAAATGGACATTCGACTGCAGGAGGAGATACAAGATTTGTATGCAGCTCAACAAGCTGGAACTGCATTCATTCTTGGACACTCACATGTAAGGGCAAAACAAGGATCTTCTCTCTTTAAGAGGCTGGCAATTAATTTTGGTTATAATTTCCTCAGAAGGAATTGCAGGGGGCCAGACGTTGCTCTAAAGGTGCCTCCGGCATCTCTCCTTGAGGTTGGAATGGTTTATATTGTGTAAGCAATGACTTGAAATATTGCTATTGCTCCTCTTGTACAGTGTAGTGATGTTCAATGTGCAAGAAATCTGATTTTGCAAAATTTATAGAGAATATCCCTCAAAAGGGTCACATATAGCACTATATTCGATGCATGTCTTCTTTCTTTCCTCCTCCCTTTGTGACTATATATTGAACACATTTAATAGTCCTCATATTCTTAAGAGCATGTTGGCATGACTTTGGAAAAGTCAAAAGGAGCGTTTGAGATCCAAATACTGTTTTTGGATCTGTTTAACCAATTTTATGAAAATGCTTCTTTTAGTTAAAAGAATTTTTAAAGAAGGTTAGCTCAACGAGACTTTTTCTAAAAGCAATTTCGAAAAAAAAAATTATTTTTAAACAAAAATTAAGATAAGTTCTTCCAAAATCTGAAGCAAAAGCAATACCACATGTACCCTTATTCATAAAGGATTTAGGGGAGTAAATTTTGAGTAGGCGAGAGGTGTGAGAAATATCTTGTAATATTCTCTGTTATGGTGGAAAATTTGAATTGGCAAGCAACGTAGCTCTTGCATCGAAATTGAATTGTTATAGCCTATAAATTTATATGTTGTAATATATGTTGTTAGCTTGGATAAAATGAGTTGTAGAAACATTTGAATGCCTCTAAAATAGGTTATATACACTTGATTCATTTGTATATTAAACATGATTAACCTCTATTTGACGTAGAATAAAATTAGATATTTTAGTAGATTTTAATAAAAACTAATGAAACATGTGTTTCAAAAGTTATGGATCCCACGAAATATGTGATTAAAATTAATTGGGAACTTTAACTTGAGATTTGAATATATATCAAACAAGTGCTAAAAATGAGATACCCAATACAATTTGTAAGTTATTTATATTTAGTAATCAAATGGATCTCTATCTCAACATAACATCAAGTTTTAATATATTGTAACCCAATACTCAGAACACAAGGCATTTATTACACTTATAGTCCTTGTTTGGGTTCCATTTTTCAAAAATATATTTTGTTAGGGTTGATTTTCAACCATACATTCTCTCATACAATAATGTTATTCATTATTTAAAAAAAAAATCTTACTTTTTAATCACACATTTTTTCAAAAAATTATTATTCCAAAATTTATTTCCCTCAAAACTCATTTTAATGGAACCCAAATATGGGCTAATTGACTTATCTCGCGTGATTTAACCTTATATATAATGATTATCCCTACAATAATGTCAAAGGATTGAATAAGCCAGTTCACTCAAAAAATTAGGAATCGATTGAAATTCATCGCGTTATTAATCAAAAAGTTTAGAAAAATGAAAATCGACAAATCAAGAATCAACTGATTCACCCTAAATTTTTTATTTTTTTTTGTTCGACCTAGATTCTATTTATGGGCTAATGGCATTTGATATTTTTTTAGATATAAAAAAATTACTTCAAATAAATAATTAAATTAAGATGGATGATCGAGTGGTAAAAAGTATGAAATTCATGTAGGAGGTTGGCGATTCAAATCACATTTGCAAATATTAAAAAGTTTATGATTGGACCTTGGACTTCTTTGATTAATTTTTTTATTATTTATTTATTTTTGTTACAATTAGCCAATAAAAAATATCAATTGAGTCAGTTACAGATAATTTATTTAAATCATAAAAATTTCAAAAAATTACAATTTTAATTTAGTTACAATATGAATTGAAAGTTATAACTTGTGACCTATATATAATTATTTTACATATATTTTGTTATGGATAAAAAAAAACTTGAAAGTTCGGGATATTTCTTGTAATTACTGCACCAGTGATTTGATTATTGTATCTTGGAGCAATTGTTCAAAGATGTCATATCAATTAATGATGGACAATTTAACTTTTGTATATCGCATTGTCATGAGTCAAATTTTGTATATCGCGATGTTACGAGTCTTGGTTGGACGATAAATCTTCTTACTTTCTACATTTTAATTAGTATTCTTAAAAAGTATATGCAATTAATTTTCTCAACAATTTTCACTTCTAATTACTCCAAAGATCACAAATTAATGCCCCAAATAATTATATTCTCATATGGGAATTTACAAAAATATCTAATTCCATGCTTGTCAATTAAAAAGTGTCTAATTTTAATAATTCTTACAAAAATGGCCAAATTTAGTACTAAATTGTCTGTTATACCCTTAATGAAAAATGAAGCAATTTTTTTTCAATTGTCACAAATTTCGAGATAGCTTCCACTAGAAGTTACATTAAAATGACATTTTCGAGATTTTAAAAATTGTTATCGATATTTGAACCATTTTAATACTTCATTTGTTTAGAACGAGATTTCATTCTGAATATGAGAGTTCTCTACATTTCATAACGTTATTGACATTTGAAATATAGTTCTTGATATTTAATATACGTGTCGATGAGAAATATAATATTTATTGTTATTTGACATGTGTATTTTTTAAATTAGGGTAGATTATGTGTCAAATTTTTATTGGCCAACAAAATTTTTAATTGTATGCACATTTTTGTCTTTAGTATGAAATTATAAATTTATAACAAATGTATTCTGATCTAAAATATTGTAAAATAGACATTGAACAAAAGTTGGACATTTTTACAAATGACGGTGTGTATTTTACATTGGTGCTCACAAGGATGTCTACATCCACTCTTTTTTGAAAATCTTTTTTTGCATGTCTTTATTTTGTGCCACAAGAGCGAGAGATGGTACTTTGCATTATCTTTCTCTTTCTTTAATACAGGACGGGTATACTTAGAGAACCAATAAATTCACATATACTTCTCAATTTCCTATGGTTCTTTCATCCGATATGCGGATATGAGAGCACCGTTTGCTTTACTGCGTTCCTGTGAGTTATCCCATTTGGACTAATTTCATTTTCACTTTATTCCACCAATATTCTTCTATCTCCATTGTTGATTCTTTTTAAGCTTGATTTATATACTTGCGCAATGTGCTTGATTTTCCTTCTGTTATAGGTCCCGGGACAAAATCCATGGGCCGAGTTTTCTCCTAAAGTTGTGAAAAATCCATATACCAATTCTTTATCTTCACAAAGGGAGAAATGGCAAAGGGAGGATGATGCAACTACTGATGTCAATATGCAAGTATGTCCTCCTCATTACCTAGTCTTCTTAATGTATTTGTATTTTTACCACATTCAACCAATTAAGGCGTGAAAATTAGATGGATGAAACACAAATACTTAAATTTTGTGATTTTGTCTCCCTCTCATTCATACTGAGGAACATAACTATAGAGTTTTTCCATACGACCTAATACGAATGTCCACATTGATGATATTTACTTGCATGTAGGAGATAGTATACACGTTTCGAATTTAGTCTCTACTTTGTTTTCTATGTTATGATTTCACTTATGATGAAGATGTTAAACAATCCAAAGAAAATAAAGAAAGAAAAAAGGAGGAGGTTAGGGTTTCATTGATTCTCCATTATGCAATTGATTATAAGTATAAAAGTTATTTAACCTAAATAAATAAATGAAACTGAAAAGACTATTCTACCCTTAATAAACAATAAAACTAAATAACCATATATTTCTTAACATCTCCCCTCAAACTCACGATGCGGCCGCTACAAGTATCGAGAGTTTGCCAACAAGAAAATGAAAATGAGAAATAGAATG
>CAIGRP010060995.1:0-18467 GCA_903798385.1 Fraxinus cuspidata | reverse complement strand
ATTCCCTCTATCCCGGTTAGGTTTTGTTTTTTTCTATTTTTTAGAAAGATTAAGAAAAAGTAATTAAATAAGTGAATTTTCTTACATTTTTTCTAATATATCACATACTTTAAATAATAATTTAAATAAGAATAGTCCATGTGTTGATAACAAGACACATAAAGAGGAGTATATTAAAAAATTAAAAGATTAACCATACTTTAAAATGATATACTTTTAATTTAGTAATGATATAATTTGTAATTAGTTTTTTTTTTTTTTGAAATAAATTAATAGTCGACAATTAAAAAATAAAGCAATAAATGAAATATTTTTCGTTTTGCGTAATATTTGGAGATGACTTTGTAAGATGTTGTGGAAGTTGTACCAATTTGGTGTCATGGGTTGAAGATGACCTTAAAATAACGATTAGCCAAATCTTCTGATTGTAACATTTCATTTCAACGAATACTTGAAATTGTTATGCTGAAGTTGAAATGTACAATGTTAGAGCATATGGTTTTTGAGAAGTGTCATCTTATTTAGGGTGTGGCACTTAGTCAAGTTACGTCTCAAAAAAGTTGGTGACAACTCGAGACTAAGTTTAGTTTTCAAATTAGAATTTTGTCGATCTCGATATCAAATTGAGAGTTTATTAGATCTCCGTTATCATGATAGAGTTCCCATTTTTGTCATTTGTGCATCATGTGGAATTCTGAATATGAAGTTTGCGAGGGGGCTTTTCGCTGATGACATAGAAGAATTAGACAACTTGTTTCACTTTGGGAGAAATTCCTTAATATGTGGATCTAATTTTGCCTAGGAGCACATTTCTATTCAACTCATTCAATTAATAAAGACGTTAGACATATAACGGATTGTTTATTGAATTTTTTTTTTTTTTTTTTTAAGATTTGGCAACTACTATACATATAGTTTGATTTGATGATTATGCCTATGTTTGAGTCACGTTATTTTTTTTCATTCTCATTATTCTACTCATTTTCAACTATATATTCTTCAATAAAATAATAGTTTTCATCACATCAATAATTTTTTCTTTTTTTTCAACCACATATTCCTCATCGCATCAAACAAGAAAAATGCATTCTTAGACTCAAAATGTGCATCAAACAGTGGCTATATTGCAACCTCTCAAACTCGGTAAGTGATCCGCGACATTGAATTTGTTTGTAAGAATTCTGAAGTCAACCTTAACTAGATAACAATACGCTGCCAAGTTATTCATATAATTAATAATAATTGTAAATCAGAGCATTATTGTCATTTATTCATAAAAATCAAATCAGACTTTTGATTAAAAAATAATTAACTTATTTAATCGATTAGCCATCAAAAAGCTAAACTAATCTCCTTATCAAACCCTAGGCCACACATCAACTACACGCTCTCAAATTAGTCGACGTTCGACCAGCTGGATTCACACCGAGCCGGTCTTGTAGGACCCGGCCGCCCCCTTCGCGGCTCAAGACAATTTTTCAATCTCTCTCTGGAGTTTTGCAGGATTTCGACTTTCCTTGAATCCTGCTGTATTCCGGAAAGAAGTCAAATATATACATCATAATTAGGTAGTTTAACCAGATTGACACCATGTTTGGTTTCTTTGGATACAAATTTAGCTCATGTTTGAGCCACATTAAAATTTTCATTCTCATTCTTCTACTCATTTTCAACCACACATTTTTCAATAAAATAATAATTTTCATCACATCAATAATTTTTTCTTCTTTTTCAACCACATATCCCTCATCGCATCAAACAAAAAAATACATTATTGGACTCAAAATGTGCACCAAACAGTGGTTATATTGCAACCTCTCAAATTCAGTAAGTGATCCGCGACATTGAATTTGTTCTGTAAGAATTCTGAAGTCAACCTTAACTAGATAACAATACGAAGCCAAGTTATTCATATAATTAATAATAATTGTAAATCAGAGCATTATTGTCATTTATTCATAAAAATCAAATCAGACTTTTGATTAAAAAATAATTAACTTATTTAATCGATTAGCCATCAAAAAGCTAAAGTAATCTCCTTATCAAACCCTAGGCCACACATCAACTACACGCTCTCAAATTAGTCGACGTTCGACCAGCTGGATTCACACCGAGCCGGTCTTGTAGGACCCGGCCGCCCCCATCGCGGATCAAGACAATTTTTCAATCTCTCTCTGGAGTTTTGCAGGATTTCGACTTTCCTTGAATCCTGCTGTATTCCGGAAAGAAGTGAAATATATACATCATAATTAGGTAGAAATTACAATTGTGTTGAGTGATGAGTTTGTGAAAAATAATGGGTGTATTCTGCGGTGGCTTCCTCCGCGACACATGGGATCGTGCCACTGATCGTTGCTTCCGCTTTTTTCCCTGTCTATCTGATCCGGGTACTGTTTATTTGTTTGTGTTGATGGGTTCTTATAAGAATGATAAGATACGTTGAAGTTTCTTTTTTTATTGAATATTTCTTCTGTTCAATTTATTATAGCTCGGAGATCTACTTTATGTTTGAAGGTGGCTTTGGTGACGCTCCATCTTATTTTTCTCGGGGTTTTATTTGCGTTAGATAGAGAGTTGATTGTCAGAACCAGAGAATACCCATGGTATTGTTTTTTATTTTTCTCTCTAAATTGCTGTGTGTGTTGATGTAAGTTTTAAATGGATTTATTCTTTATATGGATTGCGTTTATTTGATGATTTTAATTCTGAGAAACAGTATAGTAGAAAGTGACGGCTTTTCTATATATGAAATTGATGGGAGAACACAGCAACCACAAATATTCCGACTACATATTTGAGACAATGCAATGGAATGAATAATTCTATCTTCTTGTGTATCAAATAGAGCGATTGCACAATAATATATCAAACCTAATAAACATAAGTGTTGTCTTTTTCATCCAATGGGGAAAAATCTACGGAACCATCACCCATATTCTCCATTATGTTAACCATGGGAAGGCTAAAAAACAAGAAGAAGATAATCCCACGCCAACAATATCTCATCATCTAACAAAGATGGAAATTTAAATACAAGATATTGTTGATGAGCCAAGATAATGTATTTTTGGAGCCTCTAGTATTGACTAGAGAGAACCTTGCTTTCCTTTGTTGATAAACGAGAGATTTTGGGTATGCTACAGCCCCGTGTTTCCCCTTTGGTTAAGAAAGGGTTTTTCCATGTCAAACAAATCTTGAGTTAATTGAGTTCCTATTGGTGTGCATATAGTCTATTCACAGTCACTTATTAGGTTTACTGTTTACATGAGAAGGGGGAATTATTTATTGCTTTGTTATTGTGTTAAATATTTGTGGTTGTCTTCTCCCATCAGGAATATGGTTTTAAAGAGAACTTTTTTATACGTCTATCTGTTGTTGAATTCTGTATGCAACTTGATAATGATAAGTTTGAAAATATTTATGTAATGCTGTTAAAAAAAAAAAAGAAGCAAACAAGGATTTCGAGAATTCATTTTTACTTGCTTTCACGCAAAAGGTTTACTCTTAAGTCTCCTATGTAGACATTAGATACCTCAAAGAATATGTTAATACACTGTAGTTAATTTATCCATTGCAATAGAAATGAAAATGGAAGCTTAACATTGAGGTCAAATTATCTGCATAAACAATGGTTTGAAAACGCGTAAGACTCGTCCAAGAGACTTCTACTATGCAGTGGTTATCTACCTACCTATTTGAGCACAAGAACTTGATTCCACATAATGGCATGCTAAGTCTTGACTTAAAATTTTGGTTTCTTTATGTCATACAATCATCTGAAGACCTCCTATAAATTGAGATATAAGTGACAAGTTTGAGGAACTAAAAATATTCACATGATGGGTGGTTTTACAACTATTTCATTTCCTTTTCAGTGCTTACCGTGATATTGTGAATTCTGTTTTCCCAACACAGGTACACTGCAATATATTTGTTACTATTCGCTGCTACACTGGCTCAGTATTTTATCACCTCTGGAACGTCTCCTGGGTAATTAACATTACGTATTACTCTCACTGCTAAAAGATTTATTTTAGATATTGTGCTGATGAGAAGATATTTTTATGTGCCCGTATTGCTGAAGCTTCCTTTTCTTTTCAAATATGTAGCTATGTACTTGATGCGCAGAAGGCTGTCGATGAGAGAGATGCTTTAGTTAGAAGGACATCAGTGGATACAAAGTATGAGGGTTCCTTTTCGAGTCTTTAATGTGCAGATTGTATCTACTCTATTTCTTAAAAAATGGTATTGTCTAACTGCCATGTTTTTTGGTGTATCTTTATGTTAAAATGTTCAAGCAAAGACAACCAGCTTCAAGCAAGAATGACAGTGTTGTTATCACAGTGGACCAGAACCAATCAGGCCGGAGTTATCAGAGAAGTAATGTTACAGCTTGGACAAAGCTAGTGATGGATTTGTACCCTCCAGGATCATCTATTAGGTAACTTGTTTTAACAAACGGGCTTTAATATTGCTGCAGTGCGGAAATTTCTTGGTCTGATGTGCTAGGTGAATTGGAGTGACATCTTTGCTGGGCCAAGGAAGATACATTTTTCCTATCTTGAAAATTTTGTAGTACATATTATTAACAAATAATAGAGGTTCTTATCCAAGACGTAAGAAGATTTTTTTTTTTTTTTCTTTTTGATGTATTCTATGTGGGTAGAATTTCAAATTTACCATGTGGGACCACGAGATGGTTTTAGTTTTTTAGTTGCTCCGTGGTTCTTGTTTCATTTTATGCTCTTATGTTGTTACTTCTACCAATGTCTAAAAAGGCTATATTGCGAACTAGATGTTTTACGTCCCTGAGGCAAGGCATAAGTTTCAAGACAATCAATAAATAAATCATAATAATATAAAACAATACATAAGATGCTCATAATAAACCATATGCCATCTTAAAAAAAATTATAACAAAATATTTAACAAAATTAAGATCATGTTTGAGAAGTGTTTATAAGCAGTTCAATTTATAAATAGATAAAATTAAATGGTGTATAAGTGAATAGTACTTGTGAATCCCACAAAGTGTGGGGATAAAAAAGTGCTCTGATCGTTTATAAATAGTTTATAAAAGTATAACTAGCAAATTGAAGTGCTCTTATATCACGATGGACTAATAAAATAGAAAATAATAAGCTACAAATCAGTAATCACGTAATAAAATCATAACCAAATGAAAAAACTTTCATAAATCATCACTACTATTAGGATCTTTTAGGCAACTGTCAACATATTTGATTTCCTTATTATTCTCCCCATCACTATTAGTTTCTTATCATTTTTTGTCATCATCCTTAAAACGATGTTTTTTTCTTCGCTTAACCTTCTGTGAAATCAGGAGAATAGATATTAATAAAACCTGTAAAACATTATAAGTTATACATAAATAGCCCAAAATCATAAAAACCAATAATAAAATGTGCAAAATAGGCTAGTCAAATGGGCGAACGCGTAAAATGCCACGAGGCTTAGGCTTGAGGCGTAAGCCTCTCAAATGGCATATAAAGCATAAGCTTTGAGGCAGTTAGTTAAAGCTTCATGTGAGGCAGGAGTCGAAGCTAAGCCTCAAAAGATTTATTAACATTGCTTTTTATTTAAACTAGACACCCTTCAGGCTCCTTGTAGCATATTTTATCAATTTGGCAGAAGGTGTAGTACTAGATATTACAATGAGGGTTTAAATCATTATTGATTATAATGGTTCATTTTTGTGAAGTTGAATTCATTGACCTGTGATCAAACCATATATTATGAAGAATTAGCTACGACAAGGTTGAAGTGAAATTTATTCAACTTGATGCACAAAGGCAATTGTAAAAATTGCAACGAGTTGTGGAAAAGAGCTGTTAATTTTATTCGAGTTTGAAGATAAGACTGATTTTTTACAAGAAACGGAAGTCCTTCCTGAATTTTCTAATATTGTTGGATATGCTAGTTCATGCTAATAAATTAACACTCCATGGATACACACTTGAAAGATCAACTAAAGGCCTCTCTAGACCTACAGATATAACACTTTACTAAAACACGTATCATGTTGTAAAATTAATTGGACTAGATCAAGATCTAGAAGTATTCTTGGGATGGAAAACAATTTTGTCGTAGAACCTCTTTTGTGAGTCTAAACTGAATCGTCAATGTAGGCAAACAAATGCTCCATTTGTTTATCAAAAGCCACAAATTTGTCATTCACTAATTTTCTTCATTCATGTTTTGTTTTCCAGAAATTGGACATGCACTTATTGCAACATTGTGCAGGTACGATCTTCTTATGCTTTTGTCATCTTTATTTTACATTTGGTGAAGCTACATGAAATTATCTATGAAATCTAATAATTGTTATCATATTTATCTTTTTTGAGTCCATATTGATTCACGAGCAACATTTTTTTTTTTTTTGCAAATCCTTCTTAGACTAGTATTTTGAAATCATGTTTTGTTTCACGAGCAACAGTTTTTTTTTTAAATCCTTCTTAGACTAGTTTGAAATTATGTTTTGTTTAGTGTCTTTATATTCTTAATTTACTATTTCTTTTTGGTAGCCATTGTAGAAATTTTTGGCCATTCAGTTTATGAGCATTGATCTAAAGACATAAATAGACCCTTTGACTGTTTTCTCACTCCACTCACAGTTGATCATATTGCCCGACCTGCAGAAGAAAGAGTAATGAATGAGAGAGAAGCACACCAAGAACCTTGACCATGCTCTGATATCGCGATGAGAATTGAATTACTTCTCATTGTATGGTCAAAATACATATTTATAGCTACTTTTAGAAACACGTTAGAAAATATTCAACAGCTATGCAGCGAAATCCTACTAGTTGTAAACTAAAATTGAAAAATGAACATCAACCCTTATATTTAATAGATTTCACATTAGCTAGAATCTTGATTTTAATTGGAAAGCAGTCTAGCTGTTTCCCAAGCAGATAGCACACAAGAATTGCTAAATATTGTACTTAAAACGTATGTATTGTACTTATTAGAGCGAGAATAGATAAAAACAAATAGCAAAACCACAGGAAAGGGAAAAAATATCAAAATCTCGTCATATCATTCCCCCGGTGCCTGTTGCCATTATGCCACCTTTCCCAACCACAATTATTGCAACACATTTCCGTAACCATCAAAGTTGCTCCCCCTTCCAGGGGAAAAATTAGCTCCATCTGCTCCCCGCTATCCCACTCTTAAAAATAATATGTATAATTCATGGTAAATCGTTAGAAACCCCATTATATACTCCATCTGGTTCTGCATTTTTTGATGACTATGGTTGCCAGATTGTATATATAATTTGTACATGCACTGTGCGTTATTATGGCTGTAATTATGTGTTATTATGGTTTTGTGTATTTAAAGTGCGTGTAATATGTAACGCTTTAAATTTCTGGCTCTTGTGTTTATATATATATGGCAAGGTGGTGGTCGCAATGACTGACTTTTGTAGTGAGGGAAGGCAGGTTAGATGGCATTGGAAATACACAGGGTACACATGAGGCTAGGAGAGGGGATGCTGGTAGGGCATGGAGAGTGATCATACTTGGTGGGGGAGATGTTGCCAGGGTGGAGGGGATATTTTTTCGGGTCGGTCATATTTCACCTTGTTGAGAAATCAAAGAAACAATATGAGGGGTTAAAATTAGGCCTTTTGGCTTGGATATATTATTGTGCTAGATGGCAACCTCACCTTGAGATATAAGACTTGACTTATTTATCCTTCAACTTAGTATACTTTGCATGATAGTGCTTGAGATTGGTAATGTATCTAATGAGCAGAAAAATAAGAAAAACGCAATTTGGCAGTCCAAATTGATCACGGCTTAGGCATTGAGCCTGTGCTTGTAGTGACTTTTGAAAAGAAAAAAAGGAGAGAGAAACTGGGTGCGTGCAACTGCTTGCTCTCAAATCACTACACCCTTAGTGAGCAAAGGAAATTAGGCTGAGATTTTTAGTGTTGATTAAAAAATGTACGCTAAAAAAAGATGTTTCCTGGTAACCTGCATTGACGATGACGGACACAACCAACCATCAATTGTTAGAGCTGTAGACGAGAAATGTAAAACTTCCTTTTCTTCTTTTCTGCTCTTATTTTTTGTTTGACAAATTGGTTCTTTTATAGTCTTGTTGTTCTATGAAGCATTCTTTATATTTACTCAATTACGTTCCGAAGTATATAGTTTCTGATCCCAGCTTGCATGCATCACTTTTGTAGCCCCCACGAGCAAAGCATTGTCATGATTGTGACAAATGCGTTCTTCAATTTGATCATCATTGCGTTTGGCTAGGGACATGCGTAGGACAGGGAAACCATTGCCGGTTTTGGTGAGTACACATTCTGTTTCTTATCTAATTAATGATTTTTCTGTAGAGTATGTTTTATGCTATCACATGTTCCTCTGACCTTTGCATGCTTTGATACTATGTTGAATCCACTCTTCTAAACACTTGAGCTGTTGAAGAAAGGACACATATATATTTTGAATTGAATGGCCTAGGTTTAACTGTCGTTGCGACATGTCCACCCAATTCCTGGAAACTCCATTAGTAGCTAATGCCTAAGAGTGGCAAACCCCTGAATTTTTCTTGGATTCCAACTTATTTTGATTCTTTACTTAATTATTATACTGTCCTGGCTATCCGATGTTCTTTTCCTTCTTTAAGGAATATAACACGCATATTGACGGATCGTGAATCAAATTATGCGCATACATATGCAGGCTCTGAAAGATAAGCACTCGTCACTTTTGTAGGTGCATGCATCGAGTTCTACATCTCAAACAGATATACAAACATAACCAGGTGCATACTACTAGAGAAAATGCACAAGAGTGTAGGACATATGATGATAATAGCAGTAATATGTAAATGCATCTATGTAAGCAAACAGAGAATCATGCTCATCGAGCATACACAAACAAACTGGGTAAAGTAAATCGCACAAACATATCATTATCAGAAATGCGGGTCCATTTTGGTCTTTCGTTCAATAAGGAATTCCAAGAAGTATTTGGTTTGCTTAAATTGATAAATATTTTAGCAAGAGATAGATGTGGGTTTTAAGGGGGTTTTGATACTTACAGGATTTCATCTATTTTGTGGTCGTAGATGCTGCAATTTTAGAACTATAGATTTATAAGATTCTTTCTAACTGTATGATACTGTGGGTAGTTGATCCGTGGATAGAGAGCAGAAGCAAGTTAGTAAAGTATCATGCATAAATACACAGTTTTATCTTTTATTCACTAAAAATTATGCTAGCTTCGTGGTTGTCATAACATATTTGGAACTGATTGTATGCACCGGAGATGAAGTAGCTAGGTGATATTTCTTTAGAGGATAATGATCGCCTGATCAATTCTTTTTCTTTTCTGAATTCCGAGTCTTCGTTGGTCACAAATTTGTTACATTCGAACAGGTGGTGTCCTGCAATTCATAAAAAAAATTAGCAATCAAAGCAGTAACGGGATTTAGGTCTAAAATAATTGTTGGTTAAGAAAAAGAATAAAAGCCTTACAAAATCCATGCATCGATTGGGCACATATGCTGCATTCCTTGAAAGTGCCAATCAACATAGGTTATTAGGTGACTTGGGTTTGCTCCAACATTTGAGTCCAAATGATTGGAATTCCTTCACTTGATAACATAAGTTGGACAGACTCAGCCTTTTGTCGTCTCTTTTTGTATCAATCGACCATCAATTAAGTTCCACTTCACGATTCTATGCCCCTGTTTGGGCTCCATTTCTTTTAAAAGTCATTTTTTGAAAACTCATTTTCAGCCGCACATTCTCCCGTAAAATAATTTTACACGTAAACCCAAAACTTTTCTTATTTTTTAACCACACATTCTCCAAAAAAATCACTATTCTGGAACACATTTTCCCCCAAAAATGTGGCTCAAACAGGGGCTATGTATGCTGTCATGGTGATGTTATATCTAGACCTGCGGTTTTGGCTATTTTTTGGATAGTTTGGACAAAAAGGACTTGTAGAATTTTTGAAGAAAAAGAACGACTGCTAGGTGATTTAATTGGAGAGGGCTAAGTTTTTAGCTTATTAATGGGCTTCAACATCAAATGAGTTTTAAGGACTTCCCTTTATCTTTATTGGTGTTTGGAAGAATTTGCTGTATTCCTGATTCTGTTTGCTTATATTTTAAGATGACTCTTTGATCTCTTGATGTATGTATTTTTATATCACAAATAAAACTTTTCACCGACTAAAAAAAAAGGGGTAACATGGGAAGTACTATGTCTTTATATGTTATTTCGCTGTGGTCTATCATTTCTGGGCAATCTTATATTTTGTTGAATCTAACATATCATTCATATTCTTCTTCTATACAGACACTTGTTTAGAAGGTGTCAAATCTCTATAAATTGCATCACACTCGGAACTTTTTAGTTCATACAATAAATTTAGTTTTATTTATACATTTCTCATAGTATAGTTTGATGTAATTGGAACGCATATTCTTAACATTGCTCTAGTTTATCTACTTTTTTTTTTTTTTGGATATACCAGGTGGTACATTCTTGAGGAAACAGCCTTGTGCCTTTGGACCAGCATCTTGTACATTGTCTACCTTAAGTATAATATATCAAAGACATGGTATGCATCAACTCATATCTTAAAGAGGTTTCTACTTATTATTTGCTCATGATGCTTAGATTCTGATGATTGAGTTCTACATATATCGTATTGAAACCCGAGCTGGAATTTTTTATTTTATTTTCTCAGGTGGGTTGATGTAATCATAATCTTGCTTTTGGGTACCTTGTCAATTTGTTTGATCTTTCTACTACTGCTGCTCCTTTTTCATAGGTAAGTAATTTGAAGCAGTTACATGCTTCGACTTCTTATTTAGCAATATTTCATTTCTGGTAAGTTTACACAATGATATCTTCACTGAAACCGAGGACATGTTATTTAAAAAATACATATTTACTACTGCTCATCTAGTATTTTTAGTATTTCAACTGCATTGCATAAACTTTTTGTTCAGCACTACATTTCTGGTTAATTTATACTATATGAATACACTCACTAAGCCCCTGTTGGTTTGAATAAAAATATGCCCCTGCTTGGGCTCCATTAAAAATGTATTTTGGAATAGTAATGTTTTGGAGAATGTTTGGTTAAAAATAAGGAAAATTTATGAGTTTGTGTAATATTATTTTATTGGAGAATGTGTGGTTGAAGAGATGGGAGATAAAAATGCATTTTTTTTTTAGAATGGAGCCAAATAGGGACTTAAAATTTTAGTAGATTTTGATAAAAAAGTAGGCAGAATGTGTGGCTGAAAAGTTAATAGAAGTTGTAGGTCTTATGAAATGTGTGTTTAAATGAGTTTTAATAAATGAGGGCCAAACAGGGACTGAATATCATGCGGGTGTCCATTTACTACTGTATTTTATTGTCGAGGATTGCGTTCAATGAGGTGGAATGGCGTACTTGTATTTTTTACATAAATGTTCGCCCCTTAAATGTGAAATATCTTGTGAAACAGCTACCTAATTGTGACTAATCAAACCACCTATGAACTTGTAAGAAGGCGGCGCGTTCCATATTTAAGGTTTGTTACTTTGTTTTATGCTTTCCTATTTCCTTTCATTGCTTTAACATTTCGGCTTTCTTTACAATGCGAATTACCTAAGAATTCATTTGACAGAAACCATACAGGCAGAAATAATCACGATACTGATTGGAACTTTTATATTAAGGTTTTATTGTAAGCAAAACGAAAGATGATTTCAGATTTGAGCTACGCAGTAGAGCCTTAACATGGCGAACTTAAACAAATTGGTCAAAATGGCTCGAGAGCTTCAAATATAATCTCAAGAGGATTTCAGACTTTCACTACCATAATTTTGTCGGCTCCTTACCTAATTTCAGTTGAAATTTGTATCAATTTGCAGGGGAGTTCCTCAGAGAGTTTATCCATTCAGCAAAGGACTGTGCAGAAATTTGTACGACTTCTGTTGTGCCCGAAACAGCATTCTGCTGATGGAACCAATGCCGTCTGCTGAAGAACTCGTAGATAAGTCGAGACCCTATACATGCTTGGACGTTTTATCTTGCCGTTGCTTCTGATGAGTCTAGCTGTGTAATTTTCCTTAAAACTGATCATAAACTTTTCATAGATCTTCATGTCTCAATTCATACGCACGTCAATAGACATGCCATTTGGAAAGAATAGTGTTCCCATTCGTGTATTTCGAGTTGAGGACATGTTGACACAAATGACAGAAACATGATGTTTGATTCCATATACATTTTTGTGAAATTATTGAGATCAACCTAGATGATTATCAAGAATTTATTCAAAAGCCAAAAATAAGATGGTTATCAAGAATTTGATTCTTTTAAGGTAATTTCAAAGATAGATTAACAAATCTTGAAATTACAATAAATTGTTGAATGAACTCAAAAACTAATGAAATTGTACATATATTATCTTTCTAAAAAAATATTTGTTTTAGTCAAATTGAACCTCATGTAAGTTTGATCCTTGGCCAAATTCTTCTATCTACAATTGTCTTAAGCTGAACTCGAGAAATTCAATTTTAGCGATCACAGCGTTGTTAAAGTAGCTTGCCTTTCTTGCTTTCAAGGCTTTCCTTCATCTCATCTTTCGGTGGATGGATTGGTAATAAGATTGAAAGGGTTTTTTTTCGCTTGTTTGACTTCCAAATATATAAAAATCAAGAAGAAAGCAAATGATAGAAAAGGTATGCTCAACACATGCATGTACCACGAAGATAATCGGGCCTAAATGAGTACCTCGCATTAAAAAAAGCGATTGCTGAAAACAAAAATCTATTAGAATTCGAGGAACGAAAACTCGATACTTAGTTCAAAAGTCTTCTTTGTAAGGTACCATAGCCCAAACTTTGACATTGATGTGATTGAGATTTTTTTATGAGACAATTCGATTCATATTCGGTGCGGACGGTAGAATATTAGGAGGATATTTCTCTATCTTTTCATAAGTCTAAAGAGAACAAATTTTATATTTTAAAAATTAGATAAAAGTTAGAAATAAAAACTAATAATAATAATAATAATAAAATTGTTTCTACTTTCTCACCCCTCTTTGGCCTTCAAAAAATTGCACCGAATATTCGATTGGTTTAAGAACATCATTACACTTATGGTGCGTTTGATTGCGAACATGACATTTGAATGGAAATAAAATAAATTTTAGGTAATTCAATTGTCTAGAACATATTTGTATGAATATTATTAATTAAATATGTTTGATTAATTTAATTTTAAATTTAGAAAATATTATACTTGTCTATTTTTTATTGGTGAGTAGATGATAAAGAGAAATAGAGAGTGAATTACCTGAAAAATGAAAATCATCTCATCCTAAAGAAAATATTTTCTTTGTTTCCCTGTTTTCAAGGAAAATATGCAAAAGAATATATGGTTATGTAACCAAAAGTAAAAAAATATTTTTCGTAGAAAAAATTGTCAATCAAATATCACGTAGGAAATTAGATGGGAAAAAACCCATTTTTCATGAAAAATATTGGTAATCAAACGTATCCTTATAGTCAAGCCCCATATTAGTCACTAAGCTTTTTATTCTATTTCAAAATAATTATCTAAGTTTTTGTTGTCATCCGATATTTCAAGTAAAATTCATTGGTATAGGTTCAGTCCGAATTTTTAAAAATTGAAATCATTTATTAAATATCGAGTATATCGTAAATAGAATCATCTGATTCCTTGTTATTAGTGGAGCAAAACTAGAGCAGTTCCGATTTTACAGTTGCATTTTTTTAAAAAATAAAAAAAAGTGAAATCACCTTAAACTTAATAATCAAGTTGATATTTAGCCTGTTGACAACACTTTTTTGAGATCATAAACTAGTCAAATTTTATTTTTTTAACAATGCATTTTAGTGGATTCGTTATTTTTATTTATTTTTTATTTTTACCATATATTTTATGGGATCCACCAATCTATAATCTCCAAAGCTGTCAAAGAGGGACGATGATGTCAACGAGTCGAGCCGGCTTGCGAGTCAAAACTCGAGACTTGGGCTTAGCTAAAAATGACTTGAGCTTTCTTTCGCCCGAGCCAAGTCGAGCCAAAGCTCGGCCAGAAAATTGAAGCTTGGTTTGAGCGGGCCTAGCCGAGTCAAGCTGGCTTTTTTTTTTTTTTTAATTCGTGACAATCTTTTTTTTAAAAAACAATTTAAAATATGTTCAATTTTACCTTGTATTTATTTATAGCAAAAAAATACGTGTGCTTCTACAGAAGAATTTCAGATTCAAATTTTAACCTTCTATTTTGTATTAAATGTAGCTGTAAGTTGCCTCACTTTTTTTAACAGGCAGCAAGCTGGCAGTTGTAGTTGCCATTTTTTTGTTTGTTTGTTTTTATTACTATTTTTTCAAATAACATGGGTCGGCTCATCACGGGCTGGCTCGACTAGTCACACGGACCGGCTCGGGCTCGAGCCTACGCCCCAAAAATGAGGCTATGCTCGATTTTTCACACCACGGGTCGTCCAAGTCGACAAGTCAAATTGACAACCCTAAATGAGAGATTGAATGTAGATAGTAATAACTTGACTTTTTTTGAATTTCTAAAAATGTATAGAAATTTCCTTGAGGATACTTCGAATTAACAGAATTATAATTACAACAAAATACTTTCTGTCTCCCTAAATTTACTTAGAGATTAAGCCCATGTTTGAGCTATATTATTTTTTTCATTCTCATTTTTCTACTCATTTTCAATCACACATTTTTCTAATAAAATAATATTTTGCATCACATCATTAACTTTTCATTTTTTTCAACCACATATTCTCCATCACATCAATAAAAAAAATGCATTCTTGGAGAAAAATGTGCACCAAACAGGGGATAATAACATTATTTATTTTTTCCTTACAGATTTTACTAGAGCCAAAACAGAGAAAATCTAATCAATGCTTCACTTTTCTCTGATTCTCACGTTAATGATTAGGACAGGGCTGAGTGTAAAAAATATTTCAAAAAAATGGGGCTGTCAAAAAATTGAAAAAGGGGGTTAATCGGTTCCAATCCGAGCATCCGATTTTGAATCCAAAAGTCGAGAATCGATGGTAGAATCATATTTTTTTTTAATGGAATTACTTCAGAATCGACAATTCTAATTCGATTCCATTTAAATTGTCCATCTCTACGTTAACAAAATATTCAATACTAAACCAACTTGAAAGTTCCACATGAGATATTTCATTAAAATAGTTAACTGAGAAAAATATAAAGCAAAAAATCGCAAAATTCAATAATCATTATTTTAAAAAATAATCATTTTCTTGTATTGAAGTAGGGATAGGGCCTAGGATGCTAGGGTGGGCACAAATCACCTGTTATTTGTTAAACACAAGAATTACATTAATGGATTTACAGTTGTAAAGAGAGAGAGAGAATCAACAAAGGGTTTTTTCTGAGCTACATTAAAAAAGTAACTATCCTATCATCGTCATCACTCATCATCTTCCCCTCTCTTCTCTCTTTTCATTTTTCATCAATCAAGAAATAGAGAGAGAAAGACAGGAAAAAAGTGAAAAGAAATCCACAAAAGAGCAGTGTTTATTTGTGCATGTTATAGTATAGATAGAGGTACATATTTTTGTATTTATATGTATAAGAGGGTGATTTGATGGATCTATAGATCTAACTATTTTGACAACACATGGGTTGCTACGTTTATTTCAGATCTCAGTCTTTGTCATTTGGTATGATTCAGTAAGTGACCAGATACTGAGCACAACAAGGCCTAAACGTATTGTGAGTATCTCCTTCAATTTCTACTGGAAAATCGATTGAGGCCGTTTTATCTTTTTGTGGGGTTTTTATTTTTATTTTTTAGTGTGTATTCTTTGTGTTGCAGAAGAAAGACTTGTTCTACTGTATATTCTAATGGGTGGATTCCACTTTCCCCTTGTTCCTGTTGTCTACAAATGTTAAAATTTTGGGATACTTTTCTTCTTTATGTACAACTAAGGATAGGTTTTGAACTTCAGACCTGTTTTCTAATTACTGGTGCGAACTCTGCTATAAAGCTATCATTTTTAGTTGTTTCTATGAGCCTGTGATCTGTGTTGTATTGTGCTTAATTTAACTTTTTATCTATCTTTTTTAATTTGTAGGAAAGACTGGTGATTAGGGACTTGGGGAGGGTTTTAGCAAGATTGCTGTTTGCATCCATTTTGGATGTTGAGGAATAGGTGGTACATAGGGGTGAAATGAGGGATGTTATCAAGATTGATAAATTTTCTGCAGAAATGCTGGTGGCGTTCATCGGACCGTCATGTGCACTCTGGTTCTGATACAACTGGCCGGCTAGATGGTTTACTTTGGTATAAAGATTCTGGACAGCACTTAATTGGTGACTTCTCCATGGCTGTTGTGCAAGCCAACAACTTGCTTGAAGATCAAAGTCAGATTGAGTCAGGTTCCTTGAGCTTGCTCGATTCTGGCCCATACGGAACATTCGTGGGAGTATATGATGGTCATGGAGGGCCTGAGACATCACGCTACATCAACGATCATCTCTTTCAGAATTTGAAGAGTAGGTGAACAGCATTTATAAACTAGTGGAAGAAGACTTTTAGGGATGTTAATAGTTTTTCATTGATTTTTCTTGGCTTTTGTCTATTATGAGAACTAATATTTTTTCCAGAGAGCTGTTTCATAAATAATTCAGCTAAAACTGGTTTGTTGCAGGGTTCACTGCTGAGCAAAACTCCATGTCAGCGGATGTAATACGGAAAGCATTTCAGGCAACAGAAGAGGGATTTATATCTGTGGTTGCTAAAGAATGGCCGATGAAACCGCAACTGGCTGCTGTTGGTTCCTGTTGCCTGGTGGGTGTGATTTGTAACGGTATCCTTTACATTGCTAACCTTGGTGATTCCCGAGCAGTGTTGGGAAGAGTTGTCAGAGCAACTGGCGAAGTTCTTGCCATCCAGCTGTCAGCTGAACATAACGCAAGCATAGAGTCAGTGAGACAGGAGTTGCGTTCTATGCACCCAGATGACCCACAGATAGTAGTTCTTAAACATAATGTGTGGCGTGTGAAGGGCTTGATACAGGTCAGTTCTTTGCATAGTAGGAATGGGGTTTAAATACATAGTTTATTATATTTCAATGGAAGAGAGTTGCCTACTTAAATTATGATCTTGACTATCTTTGTTTTTATCTCTTCTCAAGACCACAAATTCAGAATGCGATAATTTTACTAGATTAAAGCATATATTGGTTAACTGATAAAAAGTTCTACAATTCTTGTTGCTCTGTTTGCAGTCCTTAATTCCAGCTGTCACCTAAATCCTTAAATCGTGTATTATGCAGTCCTTAAATCTTCAATCTAATGTTTCGTTGTTTAATTGTGTATTGTGCAATCCTTAAGTCTTCAATCTAATGCTGCAGCTGAGAAGTGCTCAACAGGTTGAGAGGTGCCAATTTATGAATGAGTTTAAAGTCATTTGTTGATTATCTGCCTCATTCTTGAAATGTTCATCCTCTTCTTTCTTGCTTTTCTAGGTTTTATAATGGTTGTCACTGTTGTTAGGGTTGTTTTATCTTCTAAATTTGAATTCTAAATCGAGAAAAAGAGTGCGCATTTTTTCCACCAGGGAATCCACTGGTCACTCTTACCTTAGCTCTCGGGTATAAAGGAGATTTGATTCCACATATTGGCACGGTATAATTGCCTTTGGCCCATGGAATAAGAGATGTTCAACTTGGGTGGATGTTTAGAATGGTGAGTTCTTGAAATGGTGAATCAAGTAACATCTTAGAAACAAGGTAAAAATAAAATCTGATGAGTCTGCTTGCAGAAGTGTTGGGTTCTCCTAATTTTATGTTCATCTTGGGGGATGACAGAGATGTGATTGGAATGAAAACCAAAGATTGCTGGGAGTAAATGGAGTTCAAGCTGTCCAAGTTTAATTACTGCTTATTCTGGCAATTCTCTCTCGTGTTTAGTGGTCATTTCTTTGATCGTAAGTGCTGAGATAGTTGGTTCAAAGAGGAGCTATTTTCTTACAGTTGCAGTTAACATTACCTATGTGTACATTATACAATATGCCCATGTTTTATGGTTCTGCTCACAATCCCTGCCTTAGTTGATAAAAGGATGAAACACCTATAAAAGGTTTTTTTCCTTTTTTTTTTTTTTTTTTCAAATTCAACTTTTACAAGAAAAGACCTTAAACAGTTTTATATAGATAAAACACATCCATTGAGTATCCCAATGGTAGTTTGCTCACTTGATACAAAAAATTGATCCTGTTAGGCCTCGAGAAGATAATGAAGAACATTTTGATCTTGAAGTATTGTATCTCAATTAGTGCATTATTGTATCTTGTTAACATTATATGACTCAATATAGCATTCTCAGTAAGCTGTAAACGGTATATTTGGCTCCTTCAAAAAGACATTGGA
>CAIGRP010060980.1:0-22499 GCA_903798385.1 Fraxinus cuspidata | reverse complement strand
TGGTTATCCACTTACCGTCCTTATCCATTAACTTATCCATTAGCCGATCTTATCCATTTGCCGACCTTATCCATTAGTTTATTCATTTGCCGACCTTATCCATTAGCTTAATGAATAAGAAAACCAAAAGTGACTTTACAACCAACAAATATTTGAGTTTATTAATCAGAAATTACTTTATATTAAACACTTTCTATTTCGTGCTTAATAAATTACTTCATATTAGTATAATTAAACAAAATTTTGAATTGAATTCAGGTGATCATTATGAAACAAAATGTAAAATACTTTGTTTAAAAATTAAGTTTGTTTTACCAAAAAAGTCAATGGCAATGCAGAATTAAAGAAAAGCAAGTTAAAATCTTATTTTCATACAGTGCATAAAATCTGGAGTGAAAATTACAATTAGTATACCCAAAATTAGCTCGAAAACTATAGATATACACTGGAGAAGTATTCATGGAAAAAGTATGGAGCGATCAAGAGCTCTACTTACCCACGTTAATTACCCCGTACCATCACTCAATCCAAGCAAAAATTTCGAACATTATATACTGTCGAGCTATTAATAATGTTATTTTACTTTTTTTTTTCTGGGGTTACTATAAATGTAGTACAGTCAAAGGATGCACAGCAAGAAAGCACTTATAGAGAGCAAAAGATGATCCGACCTTGATGATCGTTAGATACAAGGGGGAGCACGGGCATACACAAGAACACTGCTCCAGGCATTGGTGTTTGTTACGACTGAAAATGAGGAAGAATTAAAGAAAAGAGACTTTTTTGTAATTCAGAGATAGTTAAGGGGTTGGATTTCATGTAAATTATTATCTTAGAAGAAATACTTAGCCCCTATTTGGTGGGATTAAAACAATATTTTTAGTAGATTTTGATAAAAGTTAATTAAATGTATGATTAAAATTTATTGTTAATTTTAACTTAAATTAGAATCTAAATTTTAATTTTTACTAAATAGAGGTTTCCCTCTTTTCCTTCTTCATCACTTAGCCCCTATTTGTGGTAGGAATGAAAATTAGGGGATGTTATCTTTGTATTTCAATTTTGTGTTTTGTGTTTTAAGTCCATTTTGAGATTGTTGAAAATGTGTTCTTTTTGACATTTTGAAAAATTGTTTTCAAAAACAAAAAAAACCCAAAACGCGTTTACTTTCGATATTTCCCTTCCGTCTCTCTCTCTTTCTTCTTCTCCTCTCTGTCGTCTCTCTTACTGTTTTCCTCTTTCCTCTTTTTTTTTTTGAGGCAGTGGTTGGGATTGGGTACGATTGTTGCTATGAACAGTGGGTTGGGTGCAATTTTGGGAACGATGGTGGGTCCGATTTTGGGAACAACAACGTAGCTATGAACGCAGCGTCGCAATTTTGGGTGTTTTCGGTTGCTGAGAACGGTGTGGCTGCTGCAAACGGTGGGTTGGGTACGATTGTTGAGAATGGTACGATTAGGGTTCATTGCGATTTTGGGTTAGGTGCAGTGGTGGTTCTGCTGCGATTTGGTGGTTGGCGGTAGTTGTAGTGGTGTTGTGCTGCGATTTGGTAGTTGGTGATGTTCTACTGTAGTGGTGGTTTTGGTTTCAGGCGGCAGCGGCGGTTGGTGTAGGCGACGATGGTGGTATATGGCGGTGATTTTTCTTGATTTTCTGTCGCGACGCTGCAGTGGTGGTTTTGGTTTCAGATGACGGCTTGCGACGGTGGTTAATGCGGCGGCGATGGTGGTGGTTGGGGTGACAAAGAAAATCGAAGACACTCAAAACGCGTTTTGAAAATTTTGTTTTGGTTTTAACTGAAAACATCCTCGTTTTGGGGTTTCTTTGTAAAATTTAAACTTATTTTCAAAAATACGTTTTCACTGTTTTGAAAAATCCAAAATAGAAAACGATTTGAAAACGACAAAGAGAATAGACCTTTAGATTTTAGTAGAGTTTAATAAAATTATGGATCCGATAAAATATATGAGTAAAATTAATTATTAATTTTGATTTAAATTAAAATCTAAATTTAATACCTACCCAACAAAAATTAAATACTTAAAATTCACAAGAATTATAGTTGCAAGCTTCAATCCAAAGATTCTCAATTGAATAACTCTAATCTTAGAATAATCTCCGTGACAAGGGACAATAACAATTTGTAGTGCGCATTGAATGTATAGTTTAAGGAAGGGGGTATGAGCAGTGTTCTAAAAAACGCGCCTAGGCACGAAGCGTGATGAAAACGCTTTGCCTTGAGCATATGCGGGAATTAAGCGGTCAACGACAATGTTGACTGTTTAATCTTCGCCTAGGCGTTCATAAGCGCGCCTCTACCTCAGGCCCAAATTTTAAATGGACCCAATTTTTTTCCTTTTTTTTAAAATAAAATCCACAGAAGAAGGTATTGAATTGTAGTCCGATAAAGAGTTAAATTATACAAGATTTAAGTTATCTACGATTTGTAATTATGATTTTGAAACTTATTTTTATGTTGGAATTATTAAGTAAATACAGTATTTTATGGTTTTGGATGTTTGGTATGTATTATTTAATTTATTTGAATTATTGATTTTTTTACAATGATTAAAAATTAAAATAAAATTAAAAATAAAAAACGCTTTTTTACGTCTAAACTTCGCCAGACTCGCCTAGGTTTATAAAGCTTGAAACTTGACCTCCGGCCTTAGTCATGCTTTACGCTTTTTAGAACACGGGATATGAGACACCTGTTGCTATTTGGTTTATGCATATAAATAAATTGTTGATACTACTTGCGGATTTATTAAAATTTATAAATTTTGTGAAATCGAAACTAAAATAGTGAAATTTAACATGAAAAATACGGTAATTTTTCATTTTCTTAACTATCGTTCTTAAAATTAAATAGAAATAACCCATTGATTATCTTCGTAATTTAGTACATGTTTAACCCCCATTTCTTAAAATTTATCTTTTTACATACTCATTTTTAATTACACATTTTATAAAATTCACAACTTTTATTATTTTTTCAGTCATACATTTTACTAACTTCTATAAAAATCTACTAAAAGTTTAGTTTTTATCCAAATCAAACATAAGGCTTCATATTTTGCCATTAGTTTTATGTCGACTCAAATTTCATTAACCTTTTAAAAGACTTTTAATTTATTTTGAGTAAATGTCTAAACTAATTTTTAAATACGTGTTTGCTGACAAGTTTTGTCATTATTAAGCTATAGTTAGGTACACGTGGTGGCTTGAATTGCCAACCTTCCCTGTCGATTAAGATTCTCAAGATTCTTGATTTAAACTAATAAAGCGGCTCATAATTTTTCTTAAAGAAAAAGTTGAAAGAGAAAAAGAAGAAGAAAACAAATGAAAAAAGCATTTTACTGTCAAGCACTTTGTCACGATTCCTGGACTTGAGCTAAAATGTTTACCGAAAAGCTCTCCTTTTTCACTTCCCGATTTAGGGTTCTTATTCTTCTCTCTCTTAACGCAGACACACACTGATTCAGTCCGATTTCCCTAACAGAGTCAGCCGCGATCTATGATTCAAGAACCCTTCACTTTTACTTGGAATTCTCTGTGAGTTTCTCTCTTTCTCAAAACCTTTTTATATGAAATGGCGCTGATTTGACAGGTTGATTTTTGTTTAATTTTTGGGCTTTTGTCATTATTTCTTTTTGGTGAGATTTGGGGAAGTTTGTGGGAGAAAATAAATGGAAGTGCATTTTTTTTTCAAGAACTCAGATTTGTTTTAGTATCTTTCTTATCCTGAAAGAAAGGGCAAAATAAGAATCAGACACATAAAAGATTCAATATTTAGATATTCTATGTTATGTTTTGAATGGTTTGAGGTCAGATTTTTGAAAATTAGAAGTGGGAATATTATTTTGGTGATTTAATTAGTTATAATGGATAAAGGGTTTGAAAATTTGCTTTCTGCAAGAAAGCTGTTAAAGGCTAGTGTGGAGAAATCAAAGGCATTGGGATTATCTTTAGAGAAAACTGGACCTAGATTAGATGAGATAAACCAAAGATTGCCCTCTTTGGAAGTCTCGATCAGGCCAATAAGGGCTCAAAGGGATGCCCTTGGTACAGTTGGGGGTCATATAAATCGAGCTGTGGTCCCAGCGGCTGCAGTTCTTAAGGTTTTTGATGCCATTCACGGACTTGAGAAATCATTATCTGATCCTCAATCAGATCTCCCTGGGTACCTTGGGGTGCTTAAGCGCCTTCAGGAGGCAACCAGGTTCTTGGGGGAGAATTGTGGGATGGCAATTCAATGGTTAGCTGATATTGTTGAGTACTTGGAGGATCATAAAGTGGCAGATAACAAGTTTATTTCTGGCTTGAAGAAAGCATTGGAGTGTCTTCGGGAATTAGAGGTGGGGGAGGAAAAAGGTCACCTTGATGGGGGGCTTCTCGAGGTTGCTCTGGACAGGTTGGAGAATGAGTTTCGACGGCTTTTGACAGAAAACAGTGTTCCAATGCCAATGTCCACACCGACATTGCCAGGTGAGCAAGCCTGCATTGCCCCATCCCCTTTACCAGTGGCTGTTATACAGAAGCTGCAGGCTATTCTTGGGAGATTGATTGCAAATAACAGGTTTGACAGGTGCCTTTCCATTTATGTCGAGGTTCGGAGTTTGAATGTTCGGGCAAGTTTGCAGGCACTTAATTTGGATTATCTTGAGATATCAGTCTCTGAGTTCAATAATGTGGCGAGCATAGAGGGTTATATAGCTCAATGGGGCAAGCATTTGGAGTTTGCTGTGAAGCACCTGCTTGAGGCCGAGTACAAGCTTTGTAATGACGTGTTTGAGAGAATGAGGTTGGATGTTTGGAAGAGCTGTTTTGCTGATATAGCTGCCCAGGCAGGTATTCTTGCGTTCTTACAATTTGGGAAAACTGTAACAGAAAGTAAAAAGGATCCTATCAAGCTATTGAAGCTGTTGGATATCTTCGCAGCCTTAAGTAAGCTAAGATTGGATTTTAACCGACTATTTGGTGGAGCAGCCTGTGCTGAGATCCAAAATTGGACGAGAGATCTCATCAAGAGGTTGATTCAAGGGGCTTGTGAAATTTTTTGGGAGCTTTCGGTTCAAGTTGAATTGCAAAGGCATACTCCACCTCCTCTGGATGGTAGTATTCCAAGAGTGGTGACTTTCATTACTGATTACTGTAACAAGTTGCTTGGGGATGACTACAAGCCGATCCTTACTCAAGTTCTGGTTATTGAAAGAAGTTGGAAGCATGAAAAATTCCAAGAAGGAATCCTTATCAATGAACTTCTGAATTTAGTTAAATCCATTGAACTGAATGTGGAGACTTGGTCGAGGGCTTATGAAGATGCTGTTTTGTCCTATATATTCTCGATGAACACTCACTGGCATCTATACAAGCATCTGAAAGGCACGAAGATTGGAACCTTATTGGGCGACTCTTGGTTGAGAGAACACGAACAGTATAAGGACTACTATTCTTCTCTGTACTTGAGAGAGAGCTGGGGCAAACTTCCTGCCCTTTTAAGTCGGGAAGGTCTGATTTTGTTCTCTGGAGGGCGTGCAACTGCCCGTGATCTTGTTAAAAAGAGATTAAAATCTTTTAATGAAGCTTTTGATGACATGCATAGGAAGCAGTCCAACTGGGTTATTTTGGAGAAAGATCTGCGGGAGAAAATACGCCAGGTTATAATTCAGACTATCGTGCCTGTTTACCGTAGCTACATGCAAAATTATGGGCCATTGGTTGAACAAGACCCAAGTGCAAGCAAATATGCAAAGTATACAGCTCAGTCATTGGAGAAAATATTCAACTCTCTTTTTCTGCCGAAGCCAGTGAAACAAGGCAGTTTAAGAGTGAGACAGTTGAGTGGGAAATTTAACCACCACGTTGCAGATCAGCCTCAAACTTCTCCAACTGTAAAATGAATGCTTTCTCAGTGTAACTAAATTGCGTGGTCAACCTGAAAGGGAACACTTACGAAGTGCTTTCACATGTGATGATTTACTATTTTCTGTACATATTGTCTCTAGAAGGACCTAATAACCAGCTTATGTGTCCTGTTCGGATTAAAATAATAGAGGCAGCTCTTGGTTGATTTTTGAGGTTAATTACCTAAACTGAACTGTCTCAACTTCCAAGGCTTTTCCGAGGCGTTCCGCACTTGAAGCACAACTGTATGATGAATCGATTCTTACTTCAGCGGTTGATTCAGATCTGTAGAGGAACTTTACAGTTAAAAGTTATTTGTTTTTCACATATTTCGCTCATTGATTCGTTTATAGATAAGGAGCAGTATAAAATCCTGCATCTTTTTACTGTTATGTACAAGTCGCATCGAGAACTAGAGTAATCATTCAATTGCTCTCTTCATGACTTGGGAGAAGAAAAGATGATCGAAATTGTATGCTTGTAGAAGTCTAAAACCACTAAGAATTTAGATCTTGAGTCTGTCTTGAACGATTATAAAATACTTCATTATTTCATGACTTTTGATTTCGACTAATGTACTACTGAATTACTCCTCTTATTCTACTCTTTGTTGTGATTTGTAAATGAGAATGACTATTGAGATAATAGTTGTTATGAATCTTTTAGTATTAATAGCAGAATACCCCCGGTAAACGTTTCCATGTGCAATATTCCCAATACCTATTGGAGATTCAGAAAACCTTATATTTTAAACGTTCGGTGCGAAAAATACCCCTGCCGATTGTCAACATCCATCTGGTGTGTCGTTAAATTCTAGGAAAAAAGGGGGAAAATGAATAAATAAGGAAGGGCAAATGCATCAAGTCATATTTTCATCTTTAATCATTTACACCCACTCAACACCAGTATTTTCTTTATATCCATTTCATTACTTGACACTATTTCGTTTCTTACGTACATAGTTGCAACCATTTCACCCTTAGCCTTCAGTTTCATCTTCCATTCTACGTTCGGTTCTTCCTCAACCATCTCCGAGTTCACTTCATGCTGATCCAGTTACAAAGTACCAACCCCAACTTCGTACGTGAGTTTTTCCTCAAATTGCGATCATGCCTCTTCCACATTTTTAGGCACAAGGTCACCAATGTTCACCTTACCCAAATCACCTTCATCCACATCAAACACCGGGATGTAGCAACCTTTTGTGGTACATTCACCCCTTTTTACAAGCACGACTCTCTGGGACCTTAAGCATTGGTTTTTGGTATGGTTCTCGAGGTAAAGTTGTTGTCTGGTTAGGTACAACTACATAAATCTCAAGCAACCTGTGTCATTTAAGGTCCTTCAACATCTCTCTCACATCAGATTTATTACGCAACCTCCTAAAAGCAATAAAGAAATTACCTTTTTATTTCTTGAAGTAAAATTCTAAAAGTCCACGGTCACCAAAACATGTTAAGAGATTGGAACCATTCCCTATTGAAGTAATTAGCCTTCACAAAGTCCACAAATATCACGGTATCATGTTCATACTTGATATTATTTAGCTTCTTGAAAAAGACACCACCAGTGTACATAGCTATTGTGAAGTAGCATGTGTATCGGGTTGGATGATAATGTCAACAAGGATTGGTACATTAATCAGTTCAAGACCCACAACAAACAATGTGCACACTTTTTACAATAAAATTCCAACAAAACAAGTAAACGATTTTAACCAAAACACTTTATTTCTTAAACCGCAAAAATGAGCAACTTACCATATACAGGAGCGCTTCTTCAGACCCTTTTGAGTATTGGAACCTCCATTTTGGTAATCACAATCAAACTGTAAACATACAAAAAAAAAAGTAATTTTAATACCCCATTCACAATTTGACATATTTCACACACGCATTTAAAAAAAATAAAAAACCGCTTCTATAACTTACTGTCACACCTTCGTTGGAGAATAACCGTTGTTAAAACTTCAGAAGTGCTCAAGGAAATCTCTACTGTGGTGGGTGAAAAAGGAAATGATCGTACAACGTGAGTTAGCAACCGGAATAATCTCAACCTTCGTTTCTATTTGTCTTTCACACACCCCCCCCCCCCCCCCCTTTTATTCATTTTTTCTTTTTTTTTTCTCGAGATTTAACGACACACCAGACGGATATTGACGGCATGGGTGTTTTTCGCACAAAATATTTGTAACAAGGGGGTTTTCAACAATTTTCAATAAATATGGAATATATATCACATAAAAACATTTAAGTATTCTGCTCTTAATCCAATCTTTTAGGTATATTTTGGTTGGATGTACGTGCATGCGTGTTCTTTTTGGTTGGGGTCGGGGAACGGATATGCTTTCCTTATATTTTTCTTATAGTTTCATCTCAGTTGATAAAAGTTTCTTGAATTGTGTTGTGTGGGGTTAAAGAAGATTTCTTTGGAGTTGACACACGTTTTCTTGTTGCAATGAGTATGGTTACACCAAAAATAACGCAATATTTCTTCATTTGCATATACCGTTCAAATATGCAGCAGATTATGCCGCTACAAATCCCACCTTCAGTTGGAGCTTTACGAGTTGCCCCATCATCAATAACACTCATTTGCTGCAACGAAAAAACTAAATCGGCACAGAAGGTGCAGCAAAGAAAATTTTCCAAAAGGGCCCGCTTCCCTTCCAGGCTTAGGGCACGTTAAGCATGACTTTTGCTTTTACTTCTTGTAAAATAGCTTTTGGAATAAGTTACTTTAATTTTTATTTGAAAATTATAAAAAAAAAGGCCTTTTTATTTCGGAAGTGCTTTTACAGAAAATCGCGTTGGAATAGTTTTCTCTAAAAACCATTTAAGTAATAAAATTATTTTCATAAAATTAGTTAAACGAGTCCAAAAACTCATTTTTGACTTTTAAAAGTGATGTCAAACGACCGTTAATCACAAGTCACTCACCTCCCAAATCGTCCAGCTCACTCAGGTTGTGCTCTTTAATTCCTTCGATTTCTCTCTTTTTTCTTTGGGCAAATTGGTTATGGATTTATACATTGAATGACGTCATCTATAAGCAGACTTGATAATATTTTGAACAACCTCGTACTTGTTAAAGAGGGAATGTATTTTTTGAGTACTTCAAAATGTAAGTTGAGCTACGGAATAGTTTACTAATACTGAGAGCTCAAGGACGTAATCTCATGAGATATCTTGGCTCATTTTGATCTACGTTCGATTCAATAATCTTACGAACTTATTTTATTATATTTATGCGCAGAATTTTAAAATGAGTCTATCATGCAAAACTTAGCACATTTTTTAGAATCATTACTTATTTTTAACTACACATTTAATCCAATCATTATAACACTTCCACGTTATCAATCTGTCAATCAATGTGTCAATTAATGCGTACAAATAACTTAATCCATATAAATAAGGGCGATAAGCCTCTATGACAAAGTTATTTTGAATTGAAATAAAATATTATTTGTTGATTTTTTTAAATTATTAAATTCTTAGTATTCGATATTTAAAATCAGTAAGTCCAAATTCTTTGTATTTATGCGTGAATCAAAGGGTTTTTATGCCTAAATTTATGGTATTCATAGGAATCAACGAAAAGTGGAAGGAATCGAGTTGCTACATCTTTCAGAATCATCGAAATTTCAAAAACTTATTCGTTTATTACCGTTTCCGCTACCGTAAATCACATTTGCTCTTGATGAACTATCCACCTCCCAAATTCTCAAGTATCAATAGCACACAGTGAGATCTTTAATAATAATTTTTGTCAAATAAGGATGCCCGTGAAGGGGTTAATTTAAACATATTATGCTTGGTCCAACCAACGGAACCAAGCCAGTGTGTCTAAGTCTAACTCGTGAATTTGGACTTGTTGAAGTACATATACTTTATAATTTAAAATTATCGTCCAATTATAATGAGACAGAAAATCCTCGACTTGATCGCAATGAAGGTGGGATCGAGGCTAAGAAATCAGTCTCGAATTGTGACGGGCCAAGGTCGAGGATGGAGATCATGGTCGCAGTCCTATTTACTTTTTCTAAAAAAATAAAATAGCTAACAATGAAAATTCAAAATTGCATCACATTTATATTAAAAGTATCATATTCATAAATAAAAAATAAATAGAAGGTTAAACAGGAATTGCAAATCCTTTACCCGACAGGGATGGAGGATGGGGTCCCTGATCCGACCCTACCTGTTGTCATTCCCAGCATGAACCAAGACATGATTTTATGTAATACAAGTATACACATGACTTCTAGTCACGGAACCGATGACTTTAAACACAAAATTAATAATGTTTATATTATTTGAGCAAACAATTAACTGGTCAATTATTATACTCAAATTATTAAGAGTACCTAGTCCCATCCAATTAAAAAAAAATTATTTTTAATTTGGTATACCAAAAAATAATGACATGAACAAAAAAAGGACAGGAATGAATGAGTTAGGAGGCAGCCACCTGTTCCAATTTGAGGTTAGTGGTGGGGTTTGGCAGTTGGTTCCATCCACAAGATGTCAGCAAATAATAATTATAGAGGTTAGTTTTATGTTTATGTGGTCACAAATAACTCATAATTATAGATGTCCACTTATAGCATTCTCTACTAGAGGTTTTGATAATGTATTGTATATGGGCATTCTAAGTGGAACATATTCATGTTAATTAACTATTTTGATCTTATTGAGTGAAGCTTTGAGATTCAAATAAATTGATAAAATTTGCACGACAAGCTCCTAATTCAATTGTAGAGCACGTAGCTAATATTTGTGTTTTTGTGTCTAGATTGTAAAGCGTTTATATGTTTTTGTAGGTAATAACAATAAATAAAAGTATATCTAATTTTAGAGGTAGTGACAAAATTATTCTATTTCTAACCTGGTAGTTGAAAAGTGAGAAGTCTACATTAGCTACGGGTAGTTATCATTTTCAAGAATGTGATTCAATCGAGGCTTTTGAAAACTATAGACTTTTTTAAGTGATGGATTTTTTTTATGGAATTTGTGAACTATTACAAGAATTTTTTAAATTACAATTTAATATTTTTGTAACAAATGGAGGGAATTAATAAAAAGAAAGAAAAAAAAAAGGAAAATAGAACACAAATAAACGCTAGAAGATTTTTTTTTTTAATCATTGCTCTAGGTTCGTTAAAAGGGAAGAAGAAAGAGAAATGATGAAATATACATAATAAAAAAAAATTATTTTCTAAAAGTCTCCTATAATATTGGAATAAATGGGAGACAAATTATGGGACTTTATGTTTGTATTTTCTACTTAAAAGTTAGTACTCTAAAGAATTCTTTCAAAGTTTTTAACATTCTGAATGCCTCGTAACTTATTGAAACTCCTAAAAAAAACTTTTAAAAACCTTTTAAAAGTCAATAAACCTCTATTTGCCTGCGATTAAAATTCAGATTTTAATATAAATCAAAGTCAACAATTAATTTTAACTACATATTTCATGAACCCCATAACTTTTCAAGTATATATTTCATTAATTTTTAACAAAATCTACTAAAAATATGATTTTAATCTACACTAAACATGGGCTAAAGGTCTCCATTGAATATATTGATACTTTTAAAAAGTTTATATTGAAACCTCTAAAAAATTTAAATCCTCAAAAGTTTTTAAAAATTTCAATTGAATATACCCCTAGTGTTTTTCACAGTCAATTCAATAGTTGTTAGAACTCTCGCTTGAATGTAAGACTAATGTGTCCGTGTCACATTTCACTAATTCAACGTAATCAAATAAAGATTTTATTCTTTTCTCATCCGCTAAAAATAGGAGGTTTATCGTATAATATCTACAAAGGATCTTATCATTGAGGTATCTACGATATTATACGAGATTGAATAAGATAATTGATGAAATGTAAAAAAATTATCTTCTTTAATTCTACTTACAATCATGCTACATGCACACGGAGGTCCTCACAAACCTCCCCCAGAACACTCACACATGCCCACCTCATGTGAGATGTCCGCGAACCCGAAAAACCCTTCTATTTAATATTTGTCCATATCAAATATAATCATATCTTCCGATAAATCGAGCTTATTTGCAATTACAATTCTCACTACACGAATGGCAGCTGTCGCAAGGTATAAAAATGGTGGTATGGGTCCTGAACAATGACATTAGGGCCACCCAAAAGCCGTCGATAATTGACCGTCCAAACCAAGAAAATCCCACAAACCGCACATCGACTCTATCGGCAAGACGGCAATTCAGCATCAGCTTGTTGCAGACGTCTTTTTCATTTTATGGTTTGATGTAATTTTATTTTCTGCCTAAAAATCTGTTGTTTCACATTACAATCGGATCTCTTTACACTACGAACATTTTTGTACACGTCTCTGTTCTTCTCTACAAGGCTGAACTTCCTGTCCAATCCAACCATGCACTAATTACAGCTTTCTTCAGTTTTATTCAGGTAAAATAAATTAACAAAAAGTTGATTAATCTTTTCGATCGTTTTTTTTCCTGACAAAAAGTCGGGTTTTCTAATAAATTCCCATTTTTTTGGGTTTTTGATTGGCCCTTCTTTAATTTTGATTGATATATCGAGTTTTTAAATTCTTTTCAAGTATAATATCTACGATTTCCATGTAATCTAGGGTTGTTTAATGATCACCTCATTTATTATCGAAGATTACTTTCTTTCTCAACATTCAATTCAATATTCCTTGGTATTTGTGAACCCTGAGATTAGATGTTTTAGTTCTTATATTTGATATGAATTTTCGTTTTGTTTAATCTAATATGTGTTTGATTCTTGTTAAAGAGAGTGAAGTGTAATCTTTGCTTGAACTAGTCGGTGGCTTGATTGTGATAAACGTGTTTCTTTAGGAATAGAAAGTGTCAAGCAATCAAACAAAGTAAAGTAAAATTATATTTTTGCTTAATAAAAACAAAAAGAAAACCCACCTTTTAATGAGCCTGAAAAATCCTGTGAACTTTGATCATGCAAGACTCTTCTCTCTTTATTTTTGTCATATTTCATCTTGGTTTGTCCTTGCTGTGCGCTAACATGATCATTCATTTAGGTCATATTGTAGTATATTCTGAAGGATTGAGGTAATCGATACTATTATTAATGCCTTGTTGATATTTTTTTCCTAGTGGTATTAGAGAGAGAAGTTGAATTTTTGACATGGCTTCTTTGATGAATCACTTCTTGCTTGTTGACTTGTGGGTCTGTGATGTTGAATGCGAAATTGAGCCCTATCCCTTCACATTTTACACGTGTTCACAGTACTTAACGAAACTTGTATGGACTGATGTTTTATTGGGTTATCCTTTGGTTTTAAACGTGTCAGATATATACATGTATATGGCGCTTTTATTTTTTATACTGCTTGGACACTATTTATCATTCTTTTTATTTCAACCCACCAGAGTTGCTAGTATCATTGAACCTTCTGCCTTCTATTTTGGTGCTTTTACACCTCAGTTTCCCTTCCATATTTGGTTAATAGTTTGTTCGTGTTACTAATGGAGTTTACTTGCATCAGTTGTATAATCAGTTTCGAGACCATCAGTCTCTCCCATGGATAAGATTTTTATGCGATTATGAATAGCATTCATTACATATATCTTAGGGATTCACTTTCCTTACCACGTTTGGGCTTCATTATATCTATTTGTCTAAGTTGATGTCATCAGATGTTCTCATGTTAATAAGTTGTTTTGTATAAAAACTTTCTTAATCTTCTCCATCTCATTCACTATCGTTTTTGAAGTCTTATTGGTTTTGGTTCAATTTAGGTTATTGCTGATATTTATGAAATATGCTTCTCACCGTTTTATGCATGTCATGCATAATTCGTTAACCTTGGGTTGTTCAGCAACTTCACTTGTGCAGTTTTTTTGCTGTTCCAATTAGTACGGGAAGAAAATCCATTATATAGATAGATTGTGTTTGTCTGCTTAATAAATATGAACTAAGTCGGAGGTTTGGTGTATAAAATATGTTATTACCAGGAATAAAGGGTCAATACAACATTAAATGGACGGATATTCAGGTAAAAAAGGTCCTTGTGGGGTTGTCCCCAAAAAAGGGTCTGGCATTGGTTTGAAAGATATTCCTAAGAATACAGATCAGAGAGCTCAATTCTGCAGTCGACTGGGATGCAGTGGCAGAATTAAGTGCACTCAGATTACCAAAAATGGAAGCTCCGTTAAAGCTAAATGTTTGAGGCCTTCAGTGCATTCTTCAAATGACAAGAAAATAATTGGAAATCCCTCTAGGACGTGTCCTGTTGTGACCAATGCAAAAAAATCAGGTCCTGATTCTAAGAGAAAGTTCTCTTCTCAATTAGATATTGATCCATCAGAAAGCAGTGCTTCAGGTGAGACTCCGGACCCTATGCCTTCGCCAAATAGAACTCAAACAGCACATCACTCAGAATCTAGAGATTCCAAGACTCGAAAGGGTACGGTGATGGATACAGGGAGTTCTAGAGTAACATCAACTATTAAACCAAGAAAATTATCTAATCGTAATTCTGGATCATGCAGCAAAAACAATCAGCTAGATTCTATTCCACCAGTTTCTGAAAGTTCTGGCCTTAGAGCAAAGAACTGTAGTAGTAGGAGCAGGTATGGTTTGAGAAGTCTAAAGTATAATTCAATGTCGGATATCATTCCACAAAGTTTCTCAACCTCAGATTCCAAACCTAATACGAAGGATGTATTGAAAAAAAGGAATCCAGGAGGGCAAAGCATTTCGTCTCCTGGATTGAACCAAACAACTGTAGCCTCGTCCATAGTCGGAAATGTCGCCTCGTTAAATAGTGGTATCTCCATATCTAGTCCGAGACACAACAGAAGTTGGGCTCGTAGAGAGGATGGCAATGGAGTTTCATCTGTCCGCACTCGGAGGTTAACAAATATAAACACAACACCTAGGCATTCTAATCAACATGATGGAAACGGTTCCTCATTAAGAGAACCAGTGTTCAGGATTTCTCAGTTACGTCAGCCTGAGCTACCAGTTGATGCTGGCGGTCACAATTCCTCTCAACACTTCTCTACAAATGTTTCTTCAATTGGTTCAAGTTCGTATAGTCTTTCGAGTAGTAACGGCAATAATCTCTCCAGTGTGATGCCTGCAGAATTGGGCATTACCCATTTAATGGATCGTATGACATTGCAGCAACTTAATAATGGTGGAATTGCTGAGGTATTGCTCCTGTAGTACAAAATATTCCCATGAATTTTTCCCTTGTATGAGATTTAATGATGCCACCGTGTTTGACTATATTTTCCTACGAGATGGCGATGTATTGTATTTTTTTCTCACTGGGCAGGTATTATTAGCAATTGGAAGGCTTGAACAAGATGAAGTGCTGATTAGTGAGGTAATCAAACTTTATTTACTTGCAACTTATGCGGTTGGAATTCATAACTAATTTTTTGTCTCTCTCTGCAGCATATTTCTGCCTTGGAGATCAGTTTACTTGGTGGGCTCAGCCATTATTATGACCAACATAGAGACATGAGACTTGACATTGATAATATGTCCTATGAGGTTCGTTTGTGAGGAGTCAGTACTCAATTAGTTAGCCTTATGCACTATGCAAAGTTAGTTGATTCTGATCTAAATCCTTTTAAGATATGGATTAATGTAATTGGATCTTAAGTTGATGTTATTGGATTTTGATAACGATGACATGACCCTCGGTGTTCTATGGTATCTTTAACAGGAATTATTAGCTTTGGAGGAGAGGATAGGTACCGTTGGCACAGCGCTCTCTGAAGAGGAATTGACAAAATGCCTAAGGAAAAGCTGCTATCAAGCTATCCCTTCTGAAGTACGGGACACTGGATCTTTGGATGATGACAATGACACCAAGTGCTGTATTTGTCAGGTCCTTTTATTTTGTCGTCAGAATTTTCCTCTGATAATCATCTTTAGTTTGATTTTCTGCACCTCCCTCTTCCAACAACCCCACCCACTAACACACTCCAAACTAATAGAAGAAAATAAAAAGAAAGGATGATGCAAGGGTTCTACATAAATACTTAACCCATGTTCGGTAGAATTTAAAATCTAGATTTTAATCTAAGTCAAAGTCAACAACTAATTTTAACCACACATTTCATCAATTTTTATCAAAATTTACTAAAAATCTTATTTTAATCCCCACCAAACAAGGGCTTAATAAGAGGGGAAAAAACTTAGAAATTATTTAAATGTGACATTGTCTTTCTAGTGAAAAGAAAGCAACTTCCATTCTATAACTTGGTTTCCAGAATTGAGTACAACTGCACCATGGTCCAGGCCCATTGAGTTGCATTTAGGTTTGTCCTTCCGTGGAATAAAATAATAGTCAGAAGTGCAGTTGTTCTTGGCGCTTCGTCAATTCTATCAAGCCTCCTTCCCTAGAAGACTTGCTTATTTCTTGAGGTTTAGCTAGCTTATAGAACACGGTATCTTGGATCTTATTTAATCGAGTTAATTCATTGCAAAGATCATCTCTGATAATTTTAGATCATGTCAAATCTTATTTTCCTCATGGATCTCCATATTGTCAAAAAACTTTACAACAATTGAACCTTGAATTCCATTGAGCTGTTTTTGGTTTTGTCCTTGTCATATCTCCATAGCATGTCTGTGATGTCTAGATTGGATTTGAAATTTTTGCAAAACACTCGAGCTTAACATTTTGTAGTGTTGTGGTCCACTTTTGTATATAAATTCGCGAGAACAGATCCAGATCCATTCAAGCTTTGCGCTTCTAAATTTGTTGGGATGTAATACAACCAGTACTCCCTAACATTTGCTGAGAATGGCTTGTTAAAGCATATTTAACTCATTAGACAAACGAACTAATCTTAAACACAATTTGGGGTATGTCGATTAATCAAGATCATTTCATAAACTAATATGCAGAATGATAAGCTTCCTTAGAAATTAACTACACTTGGCCAACCTGTTGCTGAGCTCAATGCATACTTTTCCATTCATTTTTGGTGTAGAAGACAACATAACATATTCATGTTTTGCAGGAGGAGTACGGATTTGGTAATGAAATTGGTACATTGGGATGCCAGCACGGGTATCACATGGCATGTGTCGTACAATGGTTGCAGCTGAAGAACTGGTGTCCCATCTGCAAGATTTCTGCATCTCCCTCTCAACCATCTTAGTTTAGTTCAGTGTGGTCTATATGTTGGGGAATGTTTGAAGTACTCGTGTACATATCAATATCTTTCGTCTCTTTTACATTTTTTTGTTTTGCATCCTCGATAAACGTCCAGGTTCTAAGAACTTTGGTGAAGATGTGTATAATATATTGGTTTCGGTTCATGAATGCAAATTCTTCATCTAAATTCTTTTGTTGAAGTGTTTGGAGGGTCATGATCCCGTACCACATGATATCATAGTGGGGGTGTTACAATTTTGAGGTCGAGTTATTTGAATATCGAGGTCTTCTCTACGAATTTACTCGAAGCATATGGAAAAAGTGAAAAATTAGCTTTTACAATCTTTGCTTGTTTACGCTATTCTCGGCACTTGTTTACTCCACCAATCAATATTGACTTGCATTATGTATATATTTACAGTTAACAAACTTAAAACTTAGATATAAGTATTTACATGTACTCTTACACAAGCTGGTCGAATTGTCTTTTGGAATACATTCTCACATGGACAAGCTCACTCGACTCAACCCCTGTATGATATAGATAAAAATTAGATTTTGATAGAAATGTGTTGTTGTAAATGAGTTTGAAGAAAAAATATTTTAGAAAACGAGGGCCAAATAGGGACCTAATATCTACTCAAAACAACTTGTCCAACCTATTTTTCAAATGAAAAAAACTTGTCGTTACTAAAATGTGATTTGGAGTGAAATGTGTATTTAGTGAGATTAAACGATCATTTCATCAAAGCTTTAGTTATAATGTCAATTGAGAAGCACAATTTGCAGACTTTGTCGATTAGAATTGAGTTCGCAATTCACAAGCTTTAGTAGTTAGTTGGATATAATCAAATAGTATAGTTAATGGAGCAGTCAAACATATAAGACCTAATATAGTCAGTTAAGAATTATGAAGTGTGATTTCTAAATTTATCCAGACAGTTAAAAAGTAAATATTTTAATCAAATTGATAAAAAATTACTACTTAATTTGGTTAAATATCGATTGTGGTAGAATAAACTTGAATTTGGATGATTTTTTATGAAAAGAAGCGATAATAGGCCAAAGAAGGGTAAAAAGGAAGAATTTTAAAGTTCGAAAACTAAATCACAAACGTGTAAAAAGTTGACTAGGACCTAGGAATGATGATTGAATAGTAGAGGGATCAAATTGGAAGAATTAAGAAGATAGGATGAAAATTTCTTGGAAAATGATTCAATTAGAAAGGATGAAAAGTTAGGACCCAACTTGATCCCAAAAAAGAAGTGTGTGATTGCTTGTGAAGTTTTGCAATTGCACCGTCTCCTCTGGTAGAAAAAGAACATATGGGATGTGCTATATGATCGCAATTCCTAAACGGATGCGATCACGTAGTATTAAGTTGACAGACTAGGTTGTTTCTTGATTTGATTCAACTATTTTATGAAATCGCTGTTCGTAAATCTGACCTAAATCTAGACATTATAAATATAAAATGTCAGCCAACTATTGAAGGCACCTCTTAAGCCCATGAACAAAGATAATGAAGCGAGAAGCTAATTGTTAATTGATCAATAGGTTGGCGATAGTGAGTGAAAATTTTCAACATAATGCTATAACATAAGCTATATGACATATTTGATATTTCTAAATTGTGCATTTAACTCGAATATGAGGTGCTTTCAATTTGTTAAAAAATATAAATTTGATTTAACACAACCAAAATCACGCTACCTAAAAATTGGATAGTAGAACTTTCATACTACTTACATTTTTTTCCAAAGTCAACTAAAAATGATATTCAATTTTAATGTCCATATTGTTAATTTCGATAATGTGAGTACTAATAACTTTACTTTTGAAAATTGAGGATCAATAACCACACGCATGTTAGAGATCGAGGGTGGGACCATAATTTTACCATTTTCAGGTGTAAGGCTATTCCTAATTCACGCTTACCTCGGAAAATGCGTTATTTCATGAGTTTCCGAATATGTTCCTTTTTAACTGTAATTCATATCCATACCGTATGTACGGCACTTTGAAGTTTCCCTTGAAATATATCAACTCTCCCAATTCCCAATGACATCCGTGACGGAATCCCAATTCGGCGTGGGTGGAAAGATAGTTACCAACCGCCGGAAGAAGCGGCTCGCCGTCACACCCTACGACCGTCCGTCGCCGCCTCCTCCTCGTGCCAGAAGCCCTAATTGGTTTTCTGGCGTAATTATACCATCTGCACGTGCAATTGCTTCCGGTGCTGGGAAAATCATTTCTTCTGTGCTCTATTCTGATTATTCTTCTTCTTCTGAAGCTTCTGAAGAAGAAGAAGAAGAAGATGATGATGATGATCTGTCCGATTTTGGTACACTATCGTTCTCGTTCACTTTTAACCTGTTTTTTTGGGAGTGCGTATTTTTGTTTTGAGCGTGTTTAGTTGTTTTATGGTGTAGTTTAGTGTATTGTGAATTATTTTTCAGTATGTTTTGATATCTACGCTACACTTCTGAATTCAATTTCATAACGAGGATATATTTGTCTAACTCACGTGAAGAGCGAGAACGAGGTTGTGAGAGCATCAAAATATACTCTAGAGCACCTCTTACAGCATCTTTGCCCGTGCTTCTTCTTCTTCTTCTTCGACAAAAGCAGCTTTTATTGGCAGTATCATATTTGATAATGCTGAGAAAGCCACAAAACTATAATTGGTTTCTTTTGTGGCCTTTAAGCTAAACATGCGAAATCTGATGTAAAAGATGTTACGTGATATTGCTTTGGTATGAAATTGCTGCATTGGAAGTAACTGGTACTTTTTATTCTCCCATATATATTAAGTCAATTGTACTATAGTAGCACCCAAGAAACATTCCCTCATAAACAAAAAGAAAAAAAAAGATAAATATTGCTCTGTAAACTTCAACACATTAACGACTAGTTAAACCATGGCAAAAAGTTTCTCATTTGTCAATTTTTTATTTATTTATTTTTTTGTCAATTTTATTGGTAAATGATAGAATGAGAGAGACAAAAATGGATAAAGTTGGAAAACATGAGTTTTTGGTAGAAGAGCTTATTGAATTTTCTTTCTCCTGCCTGTTTCTTTCTCTCTTCCTTTTTTTATTTGTGGTTGTTGAAAAGCAATGTGTTTTGTGGGAGTTAAGTCATTGTCCTATAGGGATGTTTCCTCATTCATTTCCTGGATGATTTGGTAGGATCAAAACTAGACCATTTCAAACGCATTTACAGTCCAATCTGGAAGACTAAGAGTGTCCTTTTCTTGCTATATTTTTTATGAAATCACTTAATCCCAACTTGTATAGATGCATGGATAAATTTTTTGGGATGAAGGTTACATATATATTTTTTTGTGCTACATGTATAACTCGTGTGTATAAGTTGCCTGCACTACTCTGTAGTAAAAGGTTATTTAAATGAAAATTGTATTTGGTTACGTTTAAAGGAGTTGCTCATTAAACAGGTAACAAAGGGAAAACAGTCACAAAAATGGTTAAACGAGGAGAAATCTTTCTATTATACCAACTCTTGAGAATGTTTATGATGATCTTGTCATGAAGTTACTTCAAAGATATAAGTTCAGGCTTTGAAGATGTTAGCTTGTAGAATTATTAATAATCAAGGTAAACTAAGAAAAAAAAGAAGCTTTGTTGCATTGGCAAAATTGAGAAAGGAATATTCCACCTTGATGCATTGGTGAAAATGTGTGATTTTGTGTGCCTGGAAAGAGTGATGCTCTTTAATCAATGTAAAATATCAATTTTTGAACATCAAAGACACTTGCAAAGCAGTTTCTGAGAAATACGTCAACACGAGGCAACCCGGACTTGTAATGTGAGAGGTTGCAAATGATTTTTAATTTGATAAAGCTCGAATCCAGCACGTAGTGTACAACAACTTTATAAATATAGCAAGATATATGATGATAAATGAACTTTCCTGTGAGTAAAAGCTGATATCCTGTGATTTTGGTTTAGCCATCTGAAATTTCATGAGCGTCCAGGTGGAGATTTTCCAGTTCCAATTTTAGAAATATGAACTGTAATTTTCTCTTAGAATCCTTCACACGCATATGATGGGCAAATACAGTCTGAGATATTTTGCTTTTCTTCCCAGAAATTGTGCCAAATTTCAATTATTAAAAGTGGTGGTGGTACCACCTGTGCTTCCTCTATATTGAGTACGATTCTGTCCAAGAAAGTCACTTTATTCTGCACGTGGAAATGTATAACATGACAATTGCCAATCAATAGATGGAGTCACACCTGTAAATTATGATTATTTTATTAGATATTGACTTTTAACTAAAATACGTTTTGTTAGATGTAGTACCCGTAACTCACTATTCTCCATGCTGAACACATGGCAGAAGGCATAGAATTACCTGTAAATGGTATTTGATTTGTGTTTGTATTGATTGATATCTATTGAATGCCACATAATGGGAAGTGATTCTGTCGGTCACTATTTATTCCTTCCTTAACCCCGTGCATCCCCCGTCCTCTCACATTTGTCACATGGTAATTCTTTTTCCGTCTTTTGTTCTTTTTTTTCTTTCTTATACTTTCTTTGTCTTATTTTATTTTTAAACTGCAGAAGATGATGTTGAGAATGACAATGATTACAGTGTCCCTTCTGATGGTATTAATGAATTGAACAAGGTATTCTGCTTCGTATTTTAACTTTATGATTGGATGGTGATAGCGCAAAATTTAGTGACCTCGAATTTGTTTGTACGGTCGAGTGATACGATGTTCCTTCTCTTTGGTTACTTCTCCTGGAAGGGGAAACAAAAATGAGTAGTCCCTTTTTATCTAAACACTCAACTATCCTCAGATGTGGACATAGAGCTCCCTCTATTAAGTTTGACATGAGAATCATGGAGAAATGCTCTGGATGAGCCAGGGATGAAAGAAGAAGGTTCTTGGGCAGAATGAAAAGTACTCCAGCTAATTTTCTCTGTTCTTTTAGAACCTTTTTTCGTCTTGAGTACTGGATTATTAAGGTGGACTGGAATTTAAGACTTTGAAGGTGTAGACAGTGCTTTGGCTGGCACTCTGGAAGATTCAGTATCCAGTATATGGTGAGGGGGTAGTTTGAGTCTCATCTGAGAGAGGTGAACATGTCTGCAATTTCTTGGTGATTTTAATGATTATAATTTGTGCCCTTGTTTTCAGTACAAGATGGGGAGACTGAAATTTGGAATTAGACGTGGAATATGGAAGCATTTTTGGTTTTTAAAAAAACAACTCAAACAAGTTCCTTTTCGTTCAATTTTGAAAACCAAAAACAACAGGTTAGGAAGAAAGTGGTATTGTTGAATGGGGAAGAACTCCAGAATATGAAATTGCTTCAAGCACCACCTCACCGAAGAACAACAGGAAGTTTTAGATTCATCTTTTTTTTTTTTTAAGGGGGATCAAAGGA
>CAIGRP010060976.1:0-20044 GCA_903798385.1 Fraxinus cuspidata | reverse complement strand
CTACGATGCTTAAGTTAGAAAAGGAAAACAAATTGTAGGCTAGTGTGTTAATGAAAAGACGTACCTTGGTAATGAAGCCAGGTTTTGTGTTTATAGATGTTGAAAGTTGAGTCCTAGAAGGATTCATCTTCTAACTTTCCCTTTCTCTGCAAGAGGTTTGTGTTGTATTAGGAGTACATGTTCCAGTTGGGGTGAAATTCGTAATGATTTAGGAAACCATTTTAATACGAACGGGAGGAAGTTGTTCGGCGAGATACTAGCCCGACCACGCCATAGAACCTCGACCTTATCTTCAGGCCCGAACTCATAGGGCCAGAATAAGATAGATTAAGTTCAAGCAATGAGATCGAGTTCGGGAATAATGCATTGGTACCATCATATTCAATAGTTTTTACTGAAGCGTAGAAGTATTAAATAAAGATTATTAATCATCTCTGAAAACGAGTAATGATTTTAAGACAAAATATCCATATGATCTTCATATAGGTTTGAATATTTTTTTCACAACAGTTCAATAAAATTTTTGACAGAAGCCTTCATTAAAAAATTACCACTAATTTTCGAAAGGTTAATGTCAAGGTTACCACGAAATAAAGGTTGAGAACGAGACTGCAAAGAGAATAAAGGTTGAAGACCAGCATTGTAATTTTATCTTAATTACTAGTAATCAACAATTTGTTCCAAGAAATTTTGTTGCTTGATCAAGCAGAAAAGGCCTATACGTCACAGGATTGCAGTGATTGGTTGATGGGGTGGGGTTAGTTGGCACGTTAGAAACGACGTCATTCTGGTAAAGAATGTGCAAGGGTGGCGACGTCGTTTTACCAGCTGGAAAGGATATTTTAGATCAGCATTCTCGGCCCACAACGTCAGCATACTTTGACTGTTGACTTGAAATAAATTTTTGTATTCAGTTTTATTTTTCTTCTAATTTTACAAATATTATTTATATCGAATAATTTATTGACAGACAGATTTATTTTTTTACTGCTTGAAAAATTTCTTAAGAAAATCACGATTATATTGCATTTTTTGGCGAGACCATTTACGTGTCTCAATAGAAATTGCAGAAACTTATAAGCATTGAAGAGATTTAATTTATCATAAATATATCATATAAAGTTGTTGATTTAAGATAACTAAAAATTAGATTTAGCTTTTCTGTATGATGTATCGATGCTTCTTAAGTTAGAACATTGAGATAATTAAACAACCATATCTCAAAATTATTACAATTATTTTTCAATTGAATTTGCACGAATTTTAAGTACTAGCGATATTCGATAAGATAATACATGGTTGTTGAATTTAGATTATTGAAATTTTAATTTTAACTTAATATATTGATATGATTACATGAGCATGTCTCGAAGTTATTGTTCTTATGTTTCCATGGAAATTGAATGAACTTTTAACAATGGCAATATTCGATTTATTCTAACTTAGAACGTTGAGATAATTACATGAGCATATCTTGAAGTTATTGCCCTTATGTTTTCACATGATATGCACGACCTTTAAGCGTTGGAGAGGTTCGATTTATCCTAGAGAGACCGTATATATTTGTTGAATTTGTATTATTGAAATTTTAATTATTATTTTATCTGTTGTTTGTATAATGTAATTGTAGTATGGATCTGTTTGACAACCACAATTTCAAAATGTTTTCTCATACTCATTTTTAACCACACGTTTATAAAATAAAATATTCTATACCTAAACTTTTTTTCCTTCTTCTTAACTATACATTCTAAAAAAAAAAAATCACTATTCAGAACTTCATTTTCTTGAAATAATAATCATGAAATCGGGGCTAAATATCAATAGTAGAAATAGTCATTGTCTTTCAAATTTGCATTAATAGTTCAATTCTTAATTCGATGTAGTTTCCAATTGTTGCCATAGCCGAGATTTATCTAAACAAAATATACTACACGAGAACATCTTTAAGTTATCGTCTCATTAAATACAAATTTTAAAATTCAAAATATCAATACCCCAAACTCCAACCTACGGACAAAAAAATGGTTTCTCTAAAATTTGACAACAAACGAGATTGCTCTTGCTTCAAGTAATGTCTTAAAGCCTCGATATGGATAGTCCAAAAAATAGTTGAAATTGGAGGTTAAGGTGACAAGACGTTCAACTTGCTTCCCCATTCGTGAGGCTTGAATTTACTCGTTCTTATTTGAGCCCCCCTTTCTTTTTTGGAAAATAGATTTCAAAATATTGATTTTTTTTTTTTAGAATACGAGAATAAAAATAGAAAAAAAATTAAATTTACACGTAAAATTATTAGATGAGAAAATGTATTGATTTAAAATAGGTTTTGAAAAAAACATAAAATTAAAAGAAAAAATGAGCTCAAACGTAGGCCAAGTCTGCCTCATTTCTTAATCATCTCAAATGCCTGTCTCTTATTTCTCCGTACTGCAGCTGGCAAGCACAGGTAGGTATCGTGGGACCTTCGGCGTGAATGCCAAAACCTGGCTGAATTTTAAAAAAAACATTGGCGTAGTGAATTTTTGAAAAATGTATTATTAAAAGTAAAAATAATAATTAAATTTACGAGTATAACATTATATCATGTAAATGTACAGTAAATAATGAGTATATAAATTTTTTTTAAAAGAACGAGAGACAAACAAGAGTTAAATTATCTTCATTCCAAAATCAATAAGCCACTTTACATGAAATGTTAAGACTGATAAATTTATTTGTACATTACGCCCCTGTTTGGTACATTAAAATTTTCATTTTCATTTTTCTACTTATTTTTAACCATACATTCTTAAATAAAATAATATTTTACATCACATCAATAATTTTTCCTTCTTTTTCAATAACACATTCACCATCACTCTCATTGCACATACGCACGTCACTCGTCTTGTCTTTAGATGGTATAAATTAGATTAAGTTAAGAGCTGGGGCTCCACACTTTTTAATAAACTATTTCATTCTAGTACCTAAATGCTGCTGCCTTAGGAATATTCTTTTCAGTCTAACTCTTCCAATTAACTCAACAATTTCCCACTTCCACAAGTAATATACCACTACGGGAAGCAAAATTTAACTGCCACGTCTCATTTCTATCTATATCTTTCAACTTTTAATATTTTATTATAAATATTATAATCCAACCCAAGTAGAGAAATGGCTACCATCAAAGCAATTAGAGGTCTATTTGGACCGAATTAAAATCCAATTTTAATTTAAATCAAACAATCAATATTAATCAGATCTTTTTTGGGTTCCACATCTTCCCAACCACACATTCCAAAAATTTCTATCACAATCCACTATAAATATAATTTTAATCATTACCAAACACTCTTTAAGTGATTATATTTTGAGTTTTAATTAATATTATTTTTTTTGGAAAAAGAAGATTTAGGACTACCCTATTCGTCACACTCTTCGATTTTAAATTATATTGAATTATTTAAGGATGTTTTAAGATGTGCACGATTTGAACTCGACCAATCCAAACACAAATAAAAGATTCTACGCATTTAGTAATGTGATGGAACCTAACAAGATTAGAAGCCACGGTTCCGATTCTTTGAATTGGTTGATTTTATTTAAAGATTGCAAAAAAGTCGACTTCAGGCCATAATTAAAATCCAAATATCGTAACAAGAATTGAGAATTGGCCTAGAATTGTCTTGCAAATATTCAAAACTACTTAAGGGTTAGATTGCTCCAATGTTAGATTGCCATGAGGGTTCTAAATTATTAGACATGATTGTCGTTGTGGTGGGTTTGGTTTTCATTACTCCAAGTTCGAGTGGGACTAATACTCATCCATCAACCATTAGTCCACTATTCTGATGTAACAACTCATTAAATTGACAGATTTCTAAATAATAATACTTCGAGGTTGAATTTGAACTCTTCTTTGAAATATGAAAAAAAGAAAATCAATTTATTTATTGTACAAAATACAAATATAGAATATTTTATACATACGTCTAAATTAATTTTATGGCACTGAGGGCATTTTGCACCATGTCATGCAATGGATAAAATCAAAATTCTCCAGACATTTCGTACTAAAATATCTTTGAGAATATATATAAATCGATCTACAAAATCGTTGACCAATCAAAGTATGAACTAATTTACATGATTAGGTTATGATAGCGATTGCTCTATAATTTATAGAATCTTTACATTTCAAGGAAGTTAAGGATGATTTACGTAGTAGAATAAGAAAAATTGATAATGTGTCCAAAATTCAGTCCGCTCTTATACAAAAAAAAGAAAAGCAGATATTTCAAACCCGCTAACATAACCCCAAAACTAGCTAATTCATTTTCAAAAAGAATAAATTTTATTTTAAATTTTTTTTGCTCACAAATTCGACCCAATAATTTTGGAGTTTTGATCGTCAACTTTTTCTGAATCAATCGTCAAACCCATTTTGAAATATTGTGAACCACACAAAAACTATATATAACCGACATTACCCAATCCTCCAACATTTAACAACACAGTCGTTAATTCGACCCATTTGGTGGCTTAGCCCCAAATGGTAAAAAATAAATAATAAATAAATAAAATCAATTTTCTACTCTAGTCCTCTAGGACAGTCGATGGGCGCAATAGGGACGTGTGCACGTACGATTCAAATTAGGGCCACACTGGAATTAGGGCCCAGTTAAAGTACTACAATTTCTTGGTTCGTTCATGTACTCCATAATGTATTGGATTAAATTATAGTGCTGGGGCCCACTAGTGAAATATAGACACCGACATGTGCGATCACAAGAAATTTGAGGTCTATGAGAAAAATAAATCGACATGAACAACTAGATTTTTTTTAGACGAATCAGTCTAATTAGAATAATGATATCAAACATCATTTAAAATTCTGTTTAAATGAATCTATCATTTAATGTCATGCAATTGTCGCTTAGACTAGTACTCTGATAATAATAGTGCTAAATAGTATTACTCGTTTATTTATGTTTTGAATCAATTGACTCTGGTTTCAAAGTCATGTGACACTGTATTATGAACTTTCACATGTTAATTTAACATGACCGTGATATTATGTTAGTTGGTACCAGCAATAATCTCTTTCCCTTAAAAGCATCTTAATGACAATAGAAAGTTAAATCCTTCAATAAATATTAATAATTTTATTTATTGTTAAATGATGAAAACATTAATAAAAATATTACGCTGCAAAAAATAATGGTTTACAAGTTTGGAGCTGACGAAGTTGACACAAACTTTTTTGTGGTTTAGAACTTTTGATGACACTTTATTCATCGGAATAGACAAAAGGTTTCATAGAATGGAAGAAATGAAATAAAAGTTTGTGTCATAATATCATATCGAATATCTTATAATGTTCCAAGACAAGACAAGATAATAATATAGAGAAAATCCTTTTTAAAGAGGTAGATAAATTTAGTGTAATATCTAATTCTATAAAAATATGATAAATTCAAGTGATTATCGTGGAAACTGGTCAAAGCTTCACGAATTGAAAGTAACGAGATCGTTCAATGCCCAACTTTATTAGGCTCTTCGTTTCTTGTGTAAGCATTGTCATTACATCTATATTATACAAACATTTTTTAGGATATGATTCACTAACTAAAAACTTTTTTTCAACAAGAACTTGATCTACTTACCCGTCTTGCTTTACGCGCTTTTAGTTAAAAAGAAAACCCGAGACAAGGAAATGGAAGAGAAAAGTAATTCTTCTTCCAATTATCACTGTGGACAACCATATTTCTTATGTCCATCACATGTTCTGGCCTTAATACAAGTTTTACAAAAATAATTATTGGATTTCTTTTACTTTTAAGACGATGATAGTTGGGTTGTTACCCCGTAAAAAGTCTACAAAGTGGACATAGTAATAACGAGATGCTAAGATTATGTACAATCATACTTGGATGTAAAATGTAATAACGAAAAATACACATTTATATATGAATTTAGAAGATAACAAATGTAAACACATATCAACAAAATTGACTACTTAAGTAGTTGGACACGTATATAAATACCTAAAAAGTTCATACTTACAAACGAAGTTAATCGATTATTTAACGAAAACGATCACGTAATGGTTCCCAATTTTAAAGAGAATGGGGTTTGTTGGTTGCTTCTTGTTACTTTATTAGTGCGATTACATTAAATTTTCATAAAGATGAGTTCAAGGCACTAAGGAAGAGGATAAAATAATCTCTCAATTTTACAATTTTATTCCTCACTACATGATGTAAGTATCCATCCATATTGGATAATGTTTGATCGACACAAAACAACTTTCCACTACCTTCAAAAGACAAAAGACAGAGATTTGCCCTCACAATCTCGAGCTCCATAGGTTGAGGAACAAGTGTCAAAAAGCATGAATTTTTATCAATTATAAGCTAAATATGACTTAATTTTACATCAAATTTTAATATGTAATGTAGAATTATGAGATTTATGGGAGATATACTGATTAAGACGAATGCGATCGGTCTAACTCGAATGTAAAAGACATAAATACAAATACAATTAAGACATTCTTTCAATTCCTTGTAATGTGCAACCCTTGCCGCGTTCTTGCAAGTCGATTTATTTTCTCATCAAATGCTTGACAATAGTAGCAACAAAAAAACAAACACTCAGAATAAAAGATGAATCAGACATGGAAGATTTCTTGATTGGCTCAATTAACACTCAGAATACAAGATTCTTTTGACTATAAAAGTTTATGTAAATGAAATTTAGCCATAATTTGGTACAAATTTTCTAAAATTCAGTTTATAAAAATATATTTTCAATTCCACATCCTCTTAGTAAAATAATTTTGTACATGCACCCGTAATTTTTTCCTATCTTTTAACCACACAATTTTCAAAAAAAATATACTACTCACAAAGACTATTCTAAAAATTTAAATCAAACATACCTTCAATTTATAGTGGATGACTTGTGTACGAACAACTAGCAAGTAGTGCAAGTAGTTTTAAAACATGGTTAATACGTCAAATTGAAATGAATTAGACCGTATATAAAGAAATTTTTTATTTTTTTTATTATACTATCTATTTTGTGAAACTTGAGATTATGATTAGTAAATGCCCAATAATTTCTTTAGTAAAAATGTAGTACTAATGCACATGCCATGCAAAGACTACAGCATGTGCTCAACGCCTAAATACTCACAGATTTAAAGGCAAATTGGCAATCATACAATTTTAAATCTTGTGAGGAAGTTGCTTGCAACTGCCAACTTGCAAATTGCTCAGCCTTAGAGATTTGTGTTTTACTCAATACATATAGGAATAAATAGAGAATGGATGATGTATCTAACTGTGGACTTCGTATTAATTTTTGTTATATCGGCGAAGGTAAAAGTTAAGTAACAATTACTATCAGAGAAGATTTAATCGTTACAGTTGACAATTTTTATGTTATCTTGAAATTCATTTGTTCATACAAAAATTTAATAGTTCATGTACACTCATAAAAATTTATATGATATCTCTTTCTTCACTTTAGAAAAACGAAGATTATACGTACTCTAAATATCTTTCATTCACTCTTTCTTTTCAAAGATAATAGTCTGAATTCTGAAAACTATCAAAAATTATGTACATCAGCGATACATTTTTTTGGGGAAAAAAATAAAAAATCATTGCCTTCACAATTTACCATCATACTGCTTTTCTCCTCCATAATCCAACTATCTAACCTCTTCCATCTCGTCTATAATAAAGACTTTGTAGAGGGAGATAAATGGTGGTGGATGGTGGGGGTGCGAACTAAAAAGCTAAAACGATGAAACTTTAAGAATGTATTAAATAATTTATTTCTAAAATAATCTTAAAATAAATAATATATATATATATATAAACATGTCATTAAAATTAAAACTTTCTAAGAAGTTTATTAAGGCAAGCAAATCTTTAGATTTTGCTCTTCATCAACTTAGTATGTAACATACAGTCTATAATGGTAACAGATTTTCTTAATTCAAAATTCCAAATAAAATTCATTTCATTTTGGGAAAAAAAGAATGCCAAATAAATGGAAAGAATTTAAATTTACACGCATTCAAGAGATGAAATTTCCAGTATTTTATGTATATACAATAAGATTTCAGCTGGCGTGGGGATATTTGACCTCATACGTGAGCTGGATCCACACTGAAAAGAGTGTCCCACTATCAATGAAAAAAATTCACAAAAAATAATCCAAAAAACTCCAAGAAAAAAGAAAAAGAAATAAGAAAAATTCGTTCAGGGAGCACATAAGCACAAAACGATGTCTTTACTCTTATATTGTTACATATACACACATATATATAGAAGGTGTTATTCCTCTTTTCTCCACTTTTTCTCGAACCCTGCAAAGCATTAAAAGAGTTTGAAATCTTGAAATTCCGGTTAGTCTCCTTTTTGTTCTCTAATAATAATTTTGGAGGGTGTAATCAGAAATTATATGCAGTCGAAAGTTAAAAACTTTTGATTATTTGGTTTAGCGTTTCCATCTGGGTTCATATATGCGTGGAAATTGAAGAAAAAAATGAATCTTGGCGGCTCACAAGCAGTGAAATCCATGTCTGCACCAAGTTCAAGTGTTTCTAGGAAGTCCGGTGATGGAGTCCCCGACCAGTTTCCGGCAGGTCTCAGAGTACTTGTTGTTGACGATGACCCCACTTGTCTCAGGATCTTGGAGAAGATGCTCAAGAATTGCCTCTATGAAGGTACCCACAAACACACAAATACGTGTGTCAATTTTTCTTCACAGAATCGTGCATTTCTGGATTTTTTTGTAGTTATTATGTTATTTGGAAGTTCAAATCTGTATTTTTTTGTGGGTTTTGTATGATTGTTCACATAACAGATCTTGAGTGGGAAAATAGAGTTTTTTTCTGTTTAATTTGTTGAGATTTTCTTATTTGAATTCATAATATATTGTTGACTAGAGGAAGGGGAATTTAATCAATTTGTGGAGATCAGTTTGTGATAGTGTAATATGGGGCTGTGGAAATTCATTTTCTTAGAGAAACCCTATTGAAATCAAGAACCCAGATGGTTGACTTTTAGATCGCATGCTAAAATTCTAATGTTGGAAATGCTTCTTTTGTTGATATATTGTCAAATTTTCCATTTTTATGCTCAAGTCTTTCTCATTGGTGGGTCCATATAATATCTGGATTGGGAATGGTTTTTCATAATTTTTTAGGGGACTGATCTAATTTTCACGGGGATTTCAGTTACCAAGTGCAATCGAGCAGAGCTTGCATTAAACTACCTCAGGGAAAACAAGAATGGTTATGACATTGTTATAAGTGATGTTCACATGCCGGATATGGATGGTTTCAAACTTCTTGAGTATGTTGGACTTGAGATGGACCTCCCTGTTATCAGTAAGTTTCCCTTTTCACTTTTTTTCAGACTATGTTGAACCTAAAAACAGGAATTATAGGTTTTGTATAAACTTAGCTTTGTTTTGATATTTGGTTATGATGTTGTTAGTGATGTCCGCGGATGATAGCAAAAAAGTTGTAATGAAGGGGATTACTCACGGTGCGGTGGATTATCTCATCAAACCGGTTCGCATTGAGGCTCTGAAGAATATATGGCAGCATGTGTTTCGCAAAAAAAAGGACGAGTATAAGGGAAAGGATTATGAACAAACAGGAAGTGTGGAAGATGGAGAGCAGCAGCAAAAACCTCCAGAAGATGCTGAATATTCATCTTCAGCCAATGAAGGGAATTGGAAAAATCCGAAGAAAAGAAAGGACGAGGAAGATGAAGCAGAAGAAAGGGATGATACTTCTACTTTGAAGAAACCACGCGTGGTTTGGTCAGTTGAGCTCCATCAGCAGTTTGTCACCGCTGTTAATCATCTTGGACTAGATAGTATGAATCTTCTCTAAACCTATTTTTTTTATCTGTCCATTTTGTTTATTGTGTTGTCTTAAATGTTTTACTTCGAATCGTTACTATTTGTTTGTTTCTCGTACCATTGATATATGTAATCACCTAATCTTTTGATAGCTTGTGCAAGTTCATTATTTTTTATCATATATTGTCTTCCTTTTCATATGAAACAACTAAATGTAGGCTTGAAGTGGCTGGTTGATGGTCACCGTATTGAGTTTGATGATATCAAAATGGATTTTACAGTATTCAGAAAGTAGAAACCTCTTCAAAATTCATTTTGTTTAGTTAAAACTATTTGTTAAAGATAGTTCATCAGGTTTGTTGTTGTCAACCTAATAGTCTCTAATAGAATATGCCTTTATTTGAATTTATACGTTCAGGAGGATATGGTTTTCCAGTTCTCAGCAAGAGCTGATAGTTCTTGGACGAATACCCATTTAGTAAAGCACTTTTGAAGTTTTAAAATTAATGTCGTCAAATATAATAATGTACAAACATACCAAAAATAACATGATTAGTTCATTTCATTGCCTTCAAGTCATGATCTCTTCTTCGCATTATCACTTATTCTACTTTTTTTGACCACGTAAAACTCCACATTTCATACTCTGCAAAATTCCTCTAGAATCTAGTTACGTTTGCTTAATGGAAATTGTGTTTTTCAGATATCTTTCCACTGTCGTATGTCTATGTTTCTTGTATGTGCAACTCTAACTGAGAATGCAAATATTATTCTTATGATAATTTTGACTTTAGCAATTTTCCGATTCCTGCATAATTTTGCTATTCAAATAAGCTCCTATTCATTATGTTCCGACTCTACGAATGAATGCAGAGGCTGTTCCTAAGAAAATTCTGGAACTAATGAATGTCCCCGGGCTTACGAGGGAAAATGTTGCAAGCCATCTTCAGGTTGGACAACATTTTTCCATCCACTTACTTTATGAGACCCTTGCTCAATTTTGATTTTCATCATTTACTTGAGATGTGGTTCACTTCTCTTGAAAGATTCTAACTGTAGCAACCTTATTAATGCAGAAGTATCGTCTTTATCTTAGAAGGCTAAGCGGCGTATCACAGCATCAGAGTGGACTCAATAATGCATTTATGGGACCCACAGATGCAACCTTTGGGCAGATGTCTTCTCTCAGTGGGATTGATCTTCAAGCTCTTGCTTCTTCAGGTCAGCTCCCACCACAAAGCCTCGCTATAATCCAGGCAGCAGCACTTGGTAGGGCTACAAACAAATCACCTGTACCGGTGCCACTAGTCGATCAAAGAAATCTATTCAGCTTTGAAAGTCCTAAGATAAGGTTCGGTGAGGATTCACAACTTCTTAACAATAATAGTAAGCAAATCAACTTGCTCCATGGTATCCCAACAACTATGGAACCAAAGCAGCTTGCCACTTTGCGCCAATCTGCACAATCCTTTGGGAACCTGAATATGCAACTTCACTCTCAGTCAAGCCAAAGCAGCTCTCTACTGACACAGATGTCTCAATCTCAGTCTAGGACACCATTATTAAATGAAATAAATGGTATCCATGTCTCGACTCTTCCATCATCTCTAGGTCAACCCATTATGTCGCAGGCACTCCCCAGCTCTGTTTTGCCCCGAAATGGAATTGAAAATGTTCGTGGGGGAACATTTGGTTCAGTTTCACAGCCATCCGCGGCTCTAGATTTTTCCGTAAATCAGGGGACTGAGTTTCCGGGCAACAGTTTTCCTCTCATGAGTAATTCAGGTATACCTGCTCTCACCTCTAAAGGGATGCTGCAAGAAGAGGTTAACTCGGAAATGAAAATGCCTAGAGGTTATCTTCCTAATTATGACACTTTTGATGAGCTGAATCAGAACAGAACTCAAGATTGGGGTATGCAGAATGTTGGATCAACCTTTGACGTGTCTCAGCATTCAAACTTACAGGGAAGCCTAGATGTTTCACCATCAATTTTAGTTCAACAAGGGTTTTCTTCTAGCCTTAAGAATGAACAAAGCAGGAATATACCTGTTAGTATGGCAGCCTTCTCAGTTGGGGACAGTAGAACTGGTAACACTTCCAACCCTGGTCAACAACTTAACTCATCTCCAGCTGATATTTCACAAAGGATCAAGGCTGAAAGGCTGCCCAATATGGGCTTCCAGAATACCTTATTTCCCGAACAGTTTGGTCAGGATGATCTCATGAGTGCACTTCTCAAACAGGCAAGGCTTTTTATTTTTACCCTTGGCAAAAAGTGTTTCTAGATATTTAAAGTGATCGGGAGCATGTTTGTCCAAGCTTATAAAGTTCTATTAATATGTAAATTAGTAAGTTTTAAATGAATTAATCTTTTATTGGTCTAATTCAAGCATGTTCTCATTATAGCAGCAAGAAGGCACCGGAGCTGTTGAAAGCGAGTTTGGCTTTGATGGCTATCACTTGGATAATCTTCCTGTATAACGCATCTCCCTGCTGTAGCTTATTGTGTCTAGCACTCTCACCTCATTGCAGAACGACCCGTTCTGATCCTAAAGATTCGGTTTCACATCTGCTACCAGAAGTAGGATATTGTTAATTTAGCTGCATTATTCTGGTGTGAATAGCAAGCTGTGTTTATTTCTTTTGACATTATAATGCGAAGCATAATGCTCAGTCAGGTGGATCAGCTACGATTGAAGCTAATGAAGGGGAAGCATGCGAAATTTTGACTGCTTTTAGACTAGGCTATTGTAGTAGGTATAGTATTATTTTTCGGGAACTTGTGAAATTTCCTAGTTTGCGGGTGCCAGTCTATTTCTCTCTGCAAACCTGTGTCTGCTCTAACTCAAATAAAACTAATGTTTATTTTTCCAGAATTTGGATGCTGTGTATAGATTGGATTTGAATTCAAGAAACTATTTTTTTCCATTCTTTAAATTTTTTCTTGTACTTGAGAATTTATATATATCATGCTTAGTTGTTGATATGCTGAACACTCTACTGGATAAAAATGTTTGCCGTTTGAATGCTTGTTCTTAAACACAAGAAATCCAATTCAAACTCGATATACTCTTCATTAGTTTCCCTCAGGTCGAACGAGAGAACTTCTGGTATGTCTTCCCAGATCCAGAAGCTTGAGTAATAAATTCTCCCGACGTCTAGACTAGTCTTTGGCTATGCCCCCTTATCTACTACAGTGTCTCTTCGATCTAAAATTAAACTATCCCTAAAAAAAGGCTTGATCTAAAATTAAAGTATCCCAAAAAAAGGCTTCTTGTTGTTAACTTCGCCACTAGGTCAGAATATTGAATCATTCTACTCTACGTTAGACCAAGGGATAATTAAAGTTACGCCTCCAACCCTTTCAAAACGTTGTAAATTTTTCCGTAACCTTTCATTTATTGTAGCCATGGTCTCAAACCTTTCAAATGCGCGTCTAGAGCCCAAATAGATGGAAATCGTTGAGTCTGTCGTCAGTTGACTGAAAATTAAGTTTGACCACATTTTTAAAAATTAGAGAGGGCAAAATAGTAATTCATAATTTTCCACATAAAATAAGTTAAAAAAATTAAATTAGAAAAATCAAAATAAATAAAAACGAAAGGTTTCCATCCATTTGGATTCGAGATGAACGCATTTGAAAGGTTTGAGATCACGAGTACAACAAATGAAAGTTCGGAAAAAACATACAACATTTTGAAAGGTTTGGTGGCGCAGCTACAATTATCCCTTGATCAAGGATATTTGAATCTATGGGTCCTATTCTTTGTAAGGTCAACGGAACGAACAAAAATAATGCTCAAGTCTTTACTGTGAAAACATGTAAATATACACTCGGAACGAAGGAAAAATCCCAAGAAATGCTCAACAATGTATATAAAACACGAGAAGTTGTGTCAAGCTAATACACGGGGCATGTTACAGTACCAACTTAATTTTCTTATCAGCAATCATCGACAACAAGATTGAAGTACTCAAAATCCCCGACCTGTATAAATATCCTTGAAGAACACGAATGATATATCATGTCATGAAAAGAATGAACAAATCAACGGCTATGAAACAATGGCTATTACTGCATCGCAAAGAAAACTGCAATGACCAAGACGACAGACATCAAAACAGACGAGCTGAATCTATGGGAATTGCTTTTGGGAAGTACTCTGGGTAGTGAGCATTCTTCCCCATTGAAGAAAACTTTCGTAGGGAATCCATCACCACTGGGAATATCTACTCCTGGCGTCAACTTCTTCGTGAATGAAATTACGGATTGTTGCTTTCCAGGAACTCTGGGATCCTTCTGTGGGTTAGCGCTATCCGTTTCTGCCACGAGATAGTTCAAGCCAGGGAGGCCTTGCATGAAAATCGTATTATTGACACCATTCAATGCACTTCCATTGAAAGAGTAAGCTGCTTCAAAACCAGGAGCTGCTTTGCCCAATTCAATTGCCGTGAACCAATCGACAAAAGGAAATTCGTCCCAGTTAAAGATAGTAATTCTTGCAGACCATCCACCTCTGTAGTCTGTGAACAAATGCCAGTTGATGCTAACACCACAGTTATCACCACAAGGCAGAGGGTTTGGCACTGGGAAATGATGAAGATCGGCCCAGGCCGTGGATAAAGTAGTTCGATTCTCAAATGGGATGAGAAGCGCCTGAGATGGAAGAAGAAGAGCCGGAGACTTAGTACTACATGTGCGATCAGTATTAGCAGGACAACCGCAGGCACATGTTGGACATGGGATGATAGATTCATTGTAATAAGCAGAAAACGATACACAGCATCGAGGGCTCACTCCCTTTGGTTTCGTAATATTGCACACGACTTGCCAGCTTGCCATTGCAGCTGAATCTGACAATAACCCGCTCGGGTCCGGATATTGGCTGGGACTCACTCGGACGGGTGGTCCACATTTGTAACTGGGATTCATTCTGCCAGAGATCCCCCAATTCTGTGGTGGAGTAAGAATGGAGCGATTAAGATCTGGAGGCATTTTGAAAACATTAATCTGGAATGCTGAAATCGACTTGCTCGGGTCCATTGCAGGTGGCAATATTGTCCCATTCCGACAACAGAAAGGTATCATTCCTAGATTCGTGTCATTTGTTTTCGCTAAAGGCAGGTCGACTATTGTTGGTCTCCTATCACAATTCAATGCAGTGGAAAAGTCGAGGCTCTTGTAGAACTCCCCCTGTTTGCCAAAGACACACTTTGATGTATCTACCACAGAGGGATAGGCTCCTTTCATGGCGAAAATGAACTCGTCATTCATCCAATCCCAGCTTAACTGCCAGTTATCAAGACGGCCAAGAGGGTTATGGTTTGCAATTGTAACCTGCGCCCAATAATTGGATTCATATGTTCTGATTACGTCATACATTATAGTGAGGTCACCATCTTGACGTGGTAGAAATTCTTCATCCAAAGTGACATTGGACTTGAATTTTGGATCTCTGGTGCAACACACTTGCAATACACTCTTTCCTGAAAGAACAGAAATACAACCTCAAAAATTATGAATTTCAACATGGCAAGCTAAATTCGTGTTCATTATACTGTTCATACCAAACATGCACTAAAAGCATGAGCATGAGCATGAGCAAGATAAAAACAAATTTTAGGAGTCAATGTACTAAATAGGAGATATTGAGAAAGATTTTAACAATATCCCAGATAACGTGCAAAAAACTATGGAGAATACACGATTCGTTCATCAGATGAAATTTATATCCGACATTAATTTTTTAGGCTCACAAGTAACCTCAAAAGACTTATTGTCCATAGAAGGCGTGACAAACAGATGTTGAAACGTGCAAATATCAAAAGTTTACGCTAGAAAATCATATAATTATAATGCAAGTACTGAGTATGGTCATGGTTAAATAAGTCCTATTAAGGCTCCCAAATTTTCTCCCCCGTTCCCCTCCCTAATCTCCCAATTTCCTACGCTTCTCCCATTCTTCAACTTACTCACAAGCTCCGATGGAATAACATTATCAAACCTAACCCTCCAAAATCAATAAATCGACTTCCAAACTATCATAACTATGGAATGTCATAAAAGAAAATAGCCTTTCTTGATCACACTATGAAACAAAAGTCAACCAAAACACATCTTCATTTTCTCACGCCTTTAATCCCTCTAACGTAGTTCAAATCCAGCTGATTAACAACACTAAGTAAACCACATTATTCTAAAAATTCAAATATTTTCTGCATTTTCTATGTCATCAAGCACAAGATCGAGCAATTCAACAATGGTAGGAGAGGTCATGCAGAGAAATAGCTCGCCGCCGCGACAATAAAAAGCTTAACACAATACACCGACCACCATCATCTCTATCCTTAGAAACTACGAGACCAATAGAAAAATAATAAATAAATAAATATTTCACTAATTGTAGTGTAGATTATCCACATCATATTGCAGAAAATCAACCAGAATTTCCAACTATAAGATCAATAAAATACAGAATAAATAAATAAAACTAAAATCAAATTATAACAACTAGAGAATGACTTTACCTTGATTAGAGGGTTTAGGGCAAACCCACCCATCATTCACCAGCGATATATTATTGGGCAATGGAACATCCGGCGCCCCGATTCCGAACTGGGACCCTACCAAATCGACCTGGACACTCATCTGGGTCAAGTCACCGGCGGTTTCAATACCCGTCTTCAGATCCGCATTCGGGTAACCCGCAAAGACCGACCCATTTCCCACATTCGCCGGAAGTGAAGTCCCATCTGCGAGCACCACATTCGATGCGGATACCAAGTACTCATCATGCTGAAATCCGACAAAGACCTGCCATGACTTGAGCTCCTCTAAGTCATTATTCAGTACAAAGAGAGTGGATTCGAATCTGTACGCTTGGCGGGTCGGGTTGGACTTGAGAATCGGGGGAACAATTTTCCCGGTTTTGTAAGTATAGGAGAGAAATACTCCGTTGCAAGAATCAGAAGCCGGTGCTGGCGCTTCTGTTCCGGCTGGCGTTCGGGTTTGTGCCCGGGTTTGACCCGAAATCAGAAGAATGCATAAGAAAACGAAAAAATGGACTGTCGATGCCATGTTACTTGAATGTGAGCGTGTTTCAGTTCAAACACAGATCAAAAGTATACATACAAAACAATAATGAGAGAGAGAGAGAGAGAGAAAAAACTTTCCTTTTTCTCTTTCTATATCTAAGTGTGTGTATATATTGTAGATACAGAAGCCGTGTGAGTAGATGTGCGAACAGAGTGGTAAAAGAAAGTAGGAGACGCGGATTCGAGAAATGAAGACAGCTTAGTGAAGGCTGTAATGATATATTTTCATTATTTTATTTTAGAAAGTTTTTTAGGTTTTATTGGTGGGACAGGGAGATTGCGGTACTACGTTGGAAGTCCGTTGGAGTCGTTGGATTTTGGAAACGTCTGTTTTTTGAATTTTGAATGCTATCTGCGGCGGTGCCTAGTGGGACCAAGACATTCTTCTATAATCCTATTCAAAGGTGTCGAATTTACTAAACAGTATTATAAAATATAAATAGAAGAAATTTAAATTTTGCTCATGTATTTTTAGTTTAGTATTATAAACAAAACAAATACTTTGTTAATTATATATTAATTTACATAGAAATTGTAATATATTTCGTCTTGCCACATCCTCCGCCTTGTCCGGTCTAGAATGAACCACCATGTTAGTTAATCGATGTAAGGATGGATATGCGAATAGGAAATATTGTCTCAGACCTGAATTTTTCGAACACATCATTAATTCTTTAATATGTTTTAATTTATAAATTATATCTAAAAATATATATTAAAATATAATTAAATAGGATGATAAATGAGGATATTTTACTTTTCTTTGTATTCCTACCCCACCTCTCAAAAATCATCGTCCCCATGTTCCCGTCTTGTTCTGCAATGTTTTCATCCCTGAATTCATAGTTGATCATATTGTGTGAGCATCAATCATATAAAAGTAATATAAGGAAAAAGTTTAACGAATAATAACGTTTTTGAGCTTTCATGCTTCTACTGCCTTGGTAGTGTAACAAGTTAGTCCTTGGAAAGTAGAAACCGCGCTTAACCAAGTATTGAAAAAAAATTAGGTAGGGCTCCTCTTTGGTCTCCAACTCTTATTGATCCTATTTAAATAAGTGAATATGGATTGATACGTGCGATAAAAATCATATACAATTGGAAGCCAAAATCGTCATAACACTTAACGTCTAGCTTTTGGTCACGTGAAAGATATGTTCAGTTTTAATGTTCAATTTAATAATTTTTTTCACGTAGAAATTAAGATATACATATTTAAATATGTTGAGAATTCAGAATCATATGATTAAAGACTCAAAATCACACTACCTAAAAGTTGAAGAGCTCAATTTTTCTCAAGGATTCACACGACATGATGAGTACTGTAGTTAAAAAGTTTGTTATAATCTTCCTCGCACTCTTAGAGTTCTCCGTTTGAAAAATCATAATAGTGTCTTATTTTCTTAATTTAAAATCATGAATTAATATTTTACCCCTCTCATATTCAATTTGAAAAGGAAATTTGCTCGATTGTATCCAGACGCGTCCTGTCGAAAGAATAGTTGCTGTCAAGTTCATTTGACTAGAAAAAATAAATTAAAAATAGATACTTTTTTATTTAATTGATAATAATCGTGGCATCATTGTGTTGTGCACGTTGTTAAGGTCCGTAGTTAGCGCAAAAGGGTCCCACGCACATGCCAAATTCTATTCTAATTACAATAAATAATGGACCTAAATTTATGAATGAAGAACTCTATATATTCTATTTGATTTTCATTCTACCATGTCGGGTTGGGCAAAATTCAATTTGAATCGATGAAATCAATCAATTCAATCCAAACCAATCGATTTGTGTTGGTTTTCTAATTCAATTAGGTTGGATTTGGGTTAGGAAATCAAATTTTAAGTCGAGTTGTGTTGTGTTTATATTAAAACTCAACCAAACCCAATAAATTTTAAAATATAAAAAAAAAAATTTGTACTTAAAACCTAAAGCCTAATGATCAAAATCATCTTCTGCCTCATGTCCATTATGTCTCTCATTGATGTTCGTGTTTCGGTTTCTCGATTCGATTGTTTGGCGTGATTTTTTATTAAACACTTGGATTGAAGGATGATATTTTGTATTGAGTTTGAATGATTTATTTTAATATGTATTTAATATGATCATGGTATAAGTTATTTAACAGATTTTACAATATTTTTAAATTATATTGTTCTATTGGAATGTAATTTAACCATACGGACCATTGATCCAACTTCAATTGACTTAAGACTTTTTAAATCATCATTTTTAATGTAACCGAAATTGGTTCAAATTGAAATGATTTTAAATTCAACGAAAATGATCACAACCATTGTGCTCATAAAAAAATTGTCCAACTTGAATTAGACTTAAATCCAAACCTATCAACCCAACCCAAACCAAGTTTGGTTGGTTTGGATTGGATTGAGTTTCAACCGTGAATTGGTTGGTTTCAATTTGAACTATTGTGAAATTGAAAATGTTGGATTGAGTTTGAGTTGGACTTAAAACCAATACTACCCAACCCACGCTCAGCTCAACTACCATGTTTCATTAGTTTAAATTTTTTCGATTAGAAATGAAACTACAAGACGTTTTAATGTTAATGTGAAAACATGCGAAGGATCGATGGATGATAAAAAGGCCCAAGTTGGTGACTTTTATTGCACTTCGGACGGGCGCTCGTGTAAGGCTAACCCAAGCCTTGGTCAAAATTTTGTGCGGTCCTGAAAAGTGAACAAATGAATATTGTATACGTGTGTAAAAGCAAGTAAAAAAATATATAGGCGTTTTTTTTTAGTACGGCTATTGGACTTTTATGACATGTTATGAAATAACTGGAATAAACTCTATGGCTATGTTTTATAGCCACATTTTCCAAGAAAATTGGAATTCTAATTCCATTTCCACCCTTAAAATGGTGTTCGATAGGTAAAATTTGGCATGGAAAATAAATTCTCACCCTCCACCCACCGCCTGTTTTCCACAATTTGGAGGGATTGCTTTTCCCAATTTTTTGGTGGGAAAAGCAATTCCAGATTCTGGCCCTTTTTATTTTCCAATGAAAATAAATTTTATAACCAATTATTAAAAAAAATTCACTTT
>CAIGRP010060974.1:0-33015 GCA_903798385.1 Fraxinus cuspidata | reverse complement strand
AAGGTCTTCGAATTTGGCCTCCTTGTGTCGGGGTATCTTCCTTATAGCCTCCACAAAGGTAGTAGCTTTAAGTGTTATGCCCTATGGCTAATCAACTTTGGACATAAACACTTTTAATATATATAATTGATATATTTATGGCAATATCTAATATTTACTTGAATAATGTTCTGATAAATTAAATAATAGAATCCGCAAATTCAAGTCTTGGTAATTTGTTAATCAGAAGGAGTTCTCATTATGAAATACAAATTACACATGATTGAATCTTAAATCATCCGTAGTTGTAAGTAATAATGAGATACATATATCGTTACCATCATGTGTGACATTTATTACTTGTAAAGTAAGTAGCTGATCTCACGAATTAAAGTGTGGTGAAACTTTAATGAACACATGGATGTTTTGTTATTGAACAAAATATTGGAGACCCGCTGAAGAGATTCCACATGAATAACTATCTGAGTTTCAGTGGTTAATCTCTAACATTCGGTAGTGAAATTGGTCATTCGACTTGATGTCATCATAGTGCCTTATATGAGGACAGTCATACTTTGGTGATGTTGGATATTGCTCTACCAAGGATCGCTAATATGGTATCGTACGGGTATCTCAAGAATTTTATGAAAGTCGTGAATGATCAATTAAGGATTTGCCACTCTTAAATAGTAAGAGGTTATGATATACATTACGTTCAATTAAGTTAATAACGAAATCTTTGACCAAAGTGTACTCATAAGTCGAAAATGAGTTTTCGACTTATATTGACTTAATAGTAGGATGAAAGATATGATCGATAATTGAGATTGACACATATCTATATCTCGTAATTGATCGACTTAGTTTGACAAAATGATTATAGTTTCACGGTAAACGAAAAAGTTTGGTATGTCATACAGCGTGACATTTCCGTTCATATGTGTTGCTCTGACAAATTACTAGATGTCAATTTGAGACAATAAATGTGAATTGATGATAAATTAAATATGGATATTTTAATTTATCGATTTTGATTAGATCAATATATTAATTCGCGTCGTTAGGTAACGTGATAAAAAACCTGATGGGTCACACACAAAAGGAGACCAGAAGAACTAGATTCCAATTAATTAATTAACAAGTGTTGTACCATTAATTAATTGAGTTGGTTGTTAATATGATTAATTATTGAATTAATTAATTCATGAACCGAATTTAACTAATTGAATTAATTAAATATTGGACCGGATTGAGTTTAAAAGATAGGCCAAGTCCACTTGGACTTAAAATAACAAGCTATTAGGGTTTTAGGAAAATAGAAGAGAACATAATTCATATTCTCAATAGCACAAGAAAAGAGAAACCATAATTTTCTCATTCTTGTTCCATGTGTGGATTTCGATTGGAGGTTGGGCAATGGACAGCTGTGTATTGTAAATTGTGATTGTTCGTGTTCCAAGATCAGAAAAGAAGTTTGTAGAATCTACAAAAGATATAATTTCTATCACAATTTCTCTCTAAACACAAGTCAGATCATTTGTGGGAATTGAAAATTTTGTTTATATTCTGATGTGCATGTTAAGAAAATTCTCAAAAGTGGTATCGAAGCCTACTTTGTGTCTGTTAGAAATAGTTTTGAACGTTTGAGCAATCAAAAGTTGATTGTTGATCTCTTGTTTCTAGCAATTAAAAAAAAATTGATCGAAACAGAGGTAGGCTGATTGGGCGGCAGCACAAGTGTCGTGCGGGACTGTAGCGTGCTCGCACGGGCGCTAACTACCACTGTGATATGCAGCAGCTAGGGCCATTGCTTTCAGGTGAAGTATTGGTACACCTGTGCGCGACGACGACGCTGTAGCTCGAAGTAGTGTTGGATGCTGCTGTAGCAGCGCTGTGCTTGCGGTGCACCCTATCGACTAGATCGAAGCAGCAAAAAAGAAAAAAATTAAGGTTTTTCGTTTCGGGTGAGGCGGATTGGAGGCGAGGGCCTCTGATGCAATTTTATGAATTGGAAGCCCCCACATGTAATTATGATTGAAGGATCAGTTTGCAATTTTTTATTTTTTTTAAAAGAGAACCTGTTCTTCAAATTTTGAAATTGGAAGTTTTTTTTATATAAAATTGATTTGGTTTAAAATGTAATTCAAAATGATTTTGAATGCAATTTTTCAAAGGTTTTTGAAATTGAATTTCAAAAGGATTTGACCCAAATTTTAATTTTGACCAAATTAAAATTTTATTTAAAATCGATGAATTTCATATTTTTCGTTAAAATTGGATTTAACTTAAATATTAAATTTTGACCCTTAATTGAATTTTATTTTATTTAAGAGTTTTATCCTAAATTAAAATGTTAATTCAGTTACAATTATAGTTTGACTCTAATTTATTATTTAATTAAAATTTATTTTTAATTAAATTATTCACCCTAATATATTCTTGAAATCAGAGTTATTCTAATATTGATATTTAATTAGAATTTGATTTTAATTAAATTATCCCGCCCTAAAACTTTGAAATAAGAGTTTGACTCTAATTTGATATTTATTTTAAATTTGATTTTAATTAAATAAGTTCGCCATAATATCTTGGAATTAAAGTTGGACTTTAGTTTTTGAATTTAATTAAAAACTTGATTTTAATTAAATTCAACTAGATTAAGTTTTGAAATTACAGTTTAAGTCTAATTGATGTTTAACTAGAATTTGATTATAATTAAATTGTCTCACCTTAAAATGTTGAAATTAGACTTTGACTCTACTTTTGTATTTAATTAAAAATTGATTTTAACTAAAAAATCTACCATGTAATTGTGGAATTAGAGTTGGAATCTAATTCGGTATTTAATTAAAATTTAATTTTAATTAAATAAACCAGCTAATTAAACTAATTGATTAATTAATTATTTAATTGTTCCGATCCATTTGTCTAAATTAATTTAGATTATTTTAATTGCTAAAAACTTAAATTATGTTTGCATATAATATTGGATATTATATTGGAAATTATGTATATGATGAATGCTTTATTAGTGGATGATTATGGACTCGACCATGTGGAAGTGTTAAATGATTAGTTTTATTCTTGTTATTTTATGGGCCTGCGAGCTCTTATTTATTTTGAACCTGCGGGTTCGTTGTTATTTTATGAGTTTGCGTGTCCAATTATTTAGGCCTATATGACAACTAGTATATGATACATGTTGCAACTAGACTAATTGAAGAAGCAACAGAGGAGGAGAGCATAGAGATGAAGCATTGTATAATTCAATGTTATGTCCTCTACAAACTAACCAATTAGTCTTCCTTATGACTCAGGAAAACTAGATAGTAAAGTCCATATATAATCGTCCACATTATTATATGTATATTTATTTGCATACTAAATGTTTAATAAAAAATATATAATTATTACGATAAGACATTTGCATGCAAAATTTCTCGTTAAAATATGAAGTCATATTTATATTCGTCTTCTATCATATCGTGAAAAATTAGAGTCCTCAGTCGATCTCAACTTGTTGAGTACACTCAATGCTGGTCTATTAGGGTTATATTTGACATTATGAAATATTAGATATTTTTGAATAATGAGTTTAACTTAACTAAAATTTATTTTTTGTTGAGTACACTCAAGGAGATAAATTTTAGAGGCATGTTTAGCTAACATATAAGATGTGTGAAAAAAGTTGTCAACTTAATGATCTGAAAGTTGTATGGAGATATAATTGATTATAGTAACTACCCAAATATTTTATTAAGGCTTGTTGAGTACACTCAAAATTTAATATAACAAATATGATCCTAGCCAGCTAGGAGTCAAATATGAATTTCATAAATTTATGTTAGAGGGTCATAAATTTGAGTTAAACAGTGAGAGCATAATTAATTTAATAAAAGACCATGTTAATTTAATTGATGCATTCTATAGGAGGCGTCAAAATCCGACCTTTCCTTGTTGATGTGCTTTATTATTTTACCCAAAGCCACAACATAAGCATCTTGAGCCAGTGCGTCGAACTAAAGAGAGGCCCTCCAATTTTCAACCACTTGGGAAACTTTAAGCTCAGCCTCTTCTACCTTTTTAGCGGCCTCCTCAGATCTCTTGATGGCCTCGTCAGCCCAAGTTTTCTCTTCTTCAGCTATTTTCTTTTCATTTGCAGCTCGAGCTGTGGCCTTCTCCCCAAATTCGTAGGGCATCACAATCATGCAAAAGCTTCAACTCTGAAGCTGACTTCGCCTCCAATTCCACCCAAATTTTATTGAGGCGATCTTCATAATCTATCTCCTTCTCAGTAAACTTCACCTTTTCTATCTCTATTATTTCAAATAGGGTCACGACCTAGTTTTTTACCTCAAGCATTTTGTCTAGCTCGGCGTTCACCTGAAAACATAAAAGTAATTTGAGTTACTGATTATAATATTCAATTAAATCCTAAAATACTTGAGTTTGAAAGATTACCATATCTGCTATAGACATTATATATAAGATTGATCTGTGGCTATGGAGTTGGGCTGAAATTATTGCCTCGCCCACTGGCATATCAACAAGGAATTTCTGCTCTTGTTTGTTCCAAGTCCTGGTAAAGAGAGTAGCAAATTCTCTGAAGGGAGACAGAAGTGCTGCAGTGGACTCCCTAGAAGGAGATGGAGCCCTGAGAAAGTCAAGTAATATCTCAGGTCGACGGCCTCTCAAGTGGTTGACATGTGGCCTCTGCAAATTTGGGTACCTTTCTTGTGGCTTTGAGGAGCTAGTCTTGGTAGTAGCTAGGATAGAAGTAGGAGCTGGTGACACAGGAGAAGATTTTGAAGGACACGAGGCCACAAGAGTGGATTTTGACATTGGCGTCTCAAAATGACGGTGTTTCAAAGGTTGTTCAGACTCAACCTCGGGTTCGACCTCCTTAGGTTGGTTCACGACCTCGACTAGAATTTCTTTCATTTTTCCCTTAGCAGTCGCTGCTGCTTTCGTCGCTTTATATCCCTACATTTCTTGGTCTTGATCTAGAACGTGAATGAAAGCATGTAAGTTCAATAACCATGATAAATTTTAATCAAAATACTTAGGAAAGCATTTACTGTAAGAAGATGTGATAGAAGTAGGAGCCCTAGCTGATGATGAAGTTAGTGGAAGAGTTAGGAATAGCCCCGCTTGGAAAAGGTTGGAGTCCATGATAACAAATTTGCAAGACCTTTGTTTTTTCGGAAGTGATCTAATCTCGTCAGCTCATTCTTGCACTGCTTTGATCAAAACGACTTTCTTATAGTCTGCAAGAGAAGAAGAATCAGTTAAAAATATGTACTCTAAAACAAGTATAGAAGTACACAAAAATTATGTTTACTTACAGAGAGGGTGATAAAGGGTAGGAACAATGTCCTTCCTATTAATCTCGGCAAGATGAAACAGCCACTCCCCTAAAACTTAAAAAAAATTCCTATTTCCACTTATGTATCGAGAAGGGAGTATCTAGCACTAATTGTCCTCATGTCCTAGGCCCAACGCTGGAATACCACCAGCCAGAATCCTTCTCGTCCTCTTTGAAGGTGAAAAGAGAGTTAAATTAGGAGACACTCAGTTCGGGATAGCCTAATTTATTCCACAAAATTAAAGTAGCCATTAAAGTTCTCTAACCATTAGGGCAAAGTTGGGTTGGGGCTATTCCCCATGAAGAAAGAAATTAATGGATTATTCAAGGGAAATGGAGTCTTAAATCAGTATTAAGAATGACAGAATTCAAAGCTACATACCCTGCTAATGGGGTGTTAGCTCGATCAGACGAGATCGGGATTACTAATTCTACTAAGCTCGGAATATTGTATTTGGCCCTCAAGCTTGCTAGCATATCCCTTATCACAACAGACCTATAGAAATATGCCCCTACCTCTTGAGAATTTTCCTCACCATCCTTATGAGACCCAACATCCTCCATCCTATAAGTATCAACACCCATACGATGTTCCATGTTTCTAAAATGACCTACATCTTTCGGGTAAACTGAAGAGATAGGGACCTGAGTTAATATCTCTTGATAGTCCGAACTCACAGAAGATGTGGATGTAGAAGGTATCGGTTCTTCCTATTGGTTACCCCAGAAATGTACCCTAGCCTCGATCGAACTCATATAAATGACCGAGGTAAAATGCAGTAAAAAAAAGGTATTTTATGTTAAAAGAAATACTTGAGAATAGACAACCTCACTCAGAAAGTTAATGAAAACTTGACGAAAAAGTTGAAAGAAAACTTTTCTTTCAAAGGAAAATGTGAAAGCAAAAGTTTGAAATAAAAGGAGATGCCATATTATAAAGAGAGGGAATAGCAAAAGGGCCGAATTTGAGCCATTGATTCAAGAAATGGAGGGAAAATAGATGGCTGGATTTAACTGCTACAGAATGAAGATGTTTTGTTGAAGCTTCAAGAGGAAGCTATTAAAGTGTTTGACAGCTCATTGGCAAATCAAAATGTGACACGTGTTCAAGCTATTTATTGTTGTAATGATTATGACAATGGGAAAATGAGCCCAATGCATTCAAGGTCACTCTCTTAACAAGGCAAGCACCGACCTGGGAGGTAACTATTGACATCCGACCTCCGAATTCGTTAAGTACCATTATTTGTATGCACAAAGCTATGATAATTTAAGCTCAAATATTTAAGATCAGCTCGTATTAGCTATCATTGAGGTTCGAGGGGATATAATGATTGAAGATTCTCTACATATTGTACAAACAGTCAACAAGTGACTTTTGAAAGGTCTTACATCAGCGTTCACCAATTCTACCAATAAAATGCATTAGCTTCATTCTCTAATTAGTTCACTGGACCACATGTAAGGTTAACTTATAATGATCTGATAGAGCTGAGCTCAGTAACCAATCCAAACATGCCAATGATATACTTTCTTAACTCGGTACTGTAGCTAATAAGATAAGGAAATGAATAATGCATGCTAATCCTTTCCTATAAAAGTGAGGATGAGAATCTTGGAAAGGGGGAAAGAAGAAGAAAAAAAGCTCAAAAAACACTTCATATTTCAAATATCTCATTGAAGGAAAAAAGAAAACACAATTGTGATTTGCAAATCATTATCAATACAATTTTTATTTACATTGTAAGTTGGCTTGAATCTTGTTTATACAATTTTCAACGTCAACAGGGTCCTTGACGTCTTGAACGGTAGGGAGAGATTTGGAGCAGCGAGCATTTCTCTCGCCTGGTACTCGAGTAATGCTCAAGTGCCACACTCAGCGCACACCTAACGTGAGATTAGTGCTCGAGCGTCAGGTAGATCTAATATTTCTATATTTTTTAACCTAGCTTTCATCTTTAGGGCTATTTCTAGTGTTCGGCATGCACTCATATACATAGTAGACCCTTCTTTACAAGTTTTGGGCCAAGTCTTGCTGGTCAGCTTTACTAGGACCAAGTCTAACCTTGGCAATACTACTCCTCGTGCCCTTATCTCATACCTTTTTGAAGTTTTAATCCTTCCATGGCTATAACTCTCTATGTTGATCCTTATCCAAATATCCAATGGCTTGCAAACCAAATCAAACTCCAAGAGGTATTTTCATTATTATAACTCAATCATTTTATGTTATAAGGATAGGGATTCCAAATGGTTTAATCATTTTAAGATTCAACTACCAACCACTATAAAAACAGAACTAAGGTTCATTATTTAGGTACGTTTTCGTGAGCTTTGAGTTATAACATTTCACATAAATTCCCTTTTTTCTAGCTTAAGCATCAGAGGGGCGACGAAGACATACCTCGACACCTTTGTTTCAGGTATTGGAGATTCTCCCAGTCATCAACGGAGATATCGTTCACGCTCAATCCTTGTCCTCAAGCTCAAGATCATATAGGTGGATTTTGGTAGTATCATGGCACCATTTTTGGGAAATGCTACAAAAATCCATGGTTAAAACACATTTACAATACCTTCCAACAAGCTCATCCATTCCTAATCAGCCCCCCGCTGAAGATCCTTCAGTTCCACAGGAGAAATCATCACTAGAACCAACACCCCCACTAGTAGTTGTTGTTCCAAAGCATTTGAGGAGCTTCCTCAATTAGTTACCATGCTAACTTAAATACTGAATCAAAGAAATCTGCATCTAGCATCACAACCACAGGGTAGTTTTATGGCAAATGCTCGAGCTCGAGCTCCATGTCCCGTTCTTGGCAACGACGATGCCAGAACCTCAGGCATACCTCACACACATGTCCTCGGGCTCAAGATCAATTACGATGGACTCTACTGAACTCATCAGAATCATTCAAGATAAGATTGCAGTTGGTATGCTTCAGAATACTCATGCAACAACAGGGTTCACTCCTAACACTCATTTCACCCCTGAAGTCTTATCATACCCTCTGCCAGATAGATTCAACTATCCTCGGGTAAAGGAGTACGATTGGACCACTAACCCTATCAATCATCTCAACATATATACAGACATCATGAACTTACAGATTGCACCTGATATAGTAATGTGCAAGGCTTTCCTTCAAACCTTCATGAATGCAGCTGGAGATTGGTTTTCCACATTGGAACACAACTCCATAGCCTTTTTTTTCAAAATTGGCTGATAAATTCTAATCTTTTTTTTTTGCAAGCAACAAGCATATCAGAAAGATAGCCGCATCACTCATGTAGATGTGTCAAGGACAAACGAAACATTTCACAATTTCATGACTAGATTTTATAAGAAAAGGCTCCAGATATATGATCTACATATTACAGCCACTATCTCTACATTAACATAGGCGATAAGGTGTGAGGCATTTAAAATGTCCTTGTCGAAGACTCCTCCTAAAATGGTGACAGGGCTGTTAACCCAAGGTGAAAAATATACAACATGGAAGAGACCATGTATCCAAGAAGAGACGGCCCGACCCAGATAAGTCCAAAATAAAAGAGACAGAATGAGTCAAACCCTCGACAAGACTCTCCTTGTGGAAAGTCCAGGTAGAAAACGCAGCCAACAACATTCACCCACCTAAACACTTTTAGATGCAACATTTTAATGGAAAGCAAAGACCTTAAGGAGCTCAAGGGCCTCCTAGGATGTAGGTTCTCCCAGTTAGTCAAGACAAGAGCAAGTACTATGATTTTTATTAGGACCATGGACATACCACCAAGAATTTTTATGCCATACAACAAGAGATCAAGGCTTTGATCAAGAGAGAATTTCTAGGTGCTTATATAAACCATGACATGCGTCCTAAAAATGAGCTAAGGCCCCTAGAGGGTCAGGGTGATAAACCACGTACAACATAAACCATCAATATTATTATTGGAGAATAGCCTCAAGAGGAGACTCCAATAGCAACCGTAAGCAATACGCCTGAAAATACACCTCCACTCCAAGAAAAAACCTTGATAACATGGAGGAAATTACATTCGAATCAAAGAACTTAGAAGGGGCGTCATATCCTCATGATGATGCATTGGTCATAACAGCTATTGTGGCCAATTTTGAAGTAAAAAGGATATTAGTGGACAACAAAAGTGTGGTTAAGAACTATCGTATGAGGTTTATGGTAAAATGGGGATTTCGTTTGAGGAGCTCAAACAAGTTAACACTCCAACTTAAGGCTTTGGAGAAGGGGTTATCATTCCTGAAGGAGATGTTGAGCTTCCTTTGACCCTTGGCATAGGTCATGAACAAGTGACTCACATCATAGCCTTCTATGTAGTTCAAGCCCCTATGACTTATCACACCATCCTTGGAAGACCTCTACTAAATAAGATCAGAGCTATTGTATCCACCTTTCACCTTGCCATGAAATCCCCTGTAGTAATGGTCTATGAGTTGTACGCGAAGATCTAACAGTTACAAGAGAGTGCTACGTTACTAGTGTTTGAGGAATAAGTAATGACGTCATGCAATTAATGACACTTAAGCCCGAGCTCGAGCACCTTGAAAGACTTGCCCCTATGAAGGAGTTGGTAGAGGTCGAGCTACGAGCCAGGAAGAAGAGTGACCATCGATCGAGACTTCGAAGCTTCACTCAGGGTTGAGCTCATTAACTGCCTTTTACACAACATTGATGTCTTTGCATGGAAAGTAGAAGACATGCTTGGGATTGACCTTAAGGTCGAAGTTCACAAGCACAATGTTACTTACGTAGAAAGACCAATTAAAGAAAGAAAAATATAGTTTGCACCTGAGCGGCAAGATATCATTCATGAAGAAATTAGTAAGCTCATTAAAATTCAATTCATTCGGGAATTTCAATATCCAAATTGACTCGTGAATTTTGTTGTTAAAAAGGCCAATGAAACCAACACATCATGTCATAAATTGTATAGTATCCTAGAAGCATTTTTAGGTTATCATCAAATCCTCATGGCTGAGAAAGATCAAGAGAAGACGTATTTCATAGCTAACCCTGTCGTCTATTGTTACATATTCATGTAGTTCGAATTAAAGAATGTAGGAGCAACATACCAAAGACTTATAAATAAGGTCTTTGCTAACCTGGTTGGCAAGAACATTGAGGCCTATGTAGATGACATGGTAGTAAAAAGAAACTACTAGACGGCCATATCTCAGACTTCAAGAAAGTATTGGCTACACTCCGAAAATACCGGATGAAACTAAATCCAGCTAAATGCGATCTGGAATGGCATCAGGTAAGTTCTTGGGCTTCATGATCATACATAGAGGAATAGAGGCCAACCCTAACAAAATACAAGCCCTGAAGTCTATGGAATCACCTAAGAGCAAGAAAGACGTGTAGAAATTAAATGGTCGGATTGCAGCTCTTGACAAGTTCATGCCGCGAGCTGTGGATATGTGCTTTCCATTTTTCAAATCTTTAAGGGGTAACCAAAACTTTGGTTGGAATGAAGAATGTGAGTCAGCCTTTTAGGAGCTCAAACAAATATTTGCTACACCTCCAATTCTTACAAAACCAGAGCTCGGCAACACTCTGTTATTGTATTTGGCAGTTTTTGAAAATGAGAAGAGAAGTATTGGTAAAAGAGGGCAACAAGGTCAAGCAAACAATTTACTATGTGAGTAAAGTACTTCTTGACTCTTAAACTCATTAAACATTGGCTGAACAACTTGCTCTTGCTTTAGTTGTAGCAGTACAAAAATTACAGCAGTACTTTCAGTTTCTCCCAATTGTAGTGCTCACAAATCAACCACTAAGGTACATACTCCAGAAGCCTGACGTGTCCGGGAGATTACTGAAATGAGTGATAGAGCATGGTGAATTTGACATAGAGTTCAAACTTAGACCTTCAATGACAGCACAGGCTTTGGCCAACTTCATTGCGGAACCCATCCCAATGCCTCAGGTGCCAAGGGGTAACCTAAGCTTGAACAGTAAAATCTAGGAAATCTTTGTTGATGGGGCGTTAAACTCTTTAGACTTGGTCACAAAGGTCATACTTATAACCTTGAACAAGTCACGGAGATTTAGTGTGCACTTATGTTCGAATTTGAAGCTACTGACAATGAAGTAGAATATGAGGCCATTGTCATAGCTTTGGAACTCGCTTACAACCTTGAACTTGAACATATCAAGATTTTTAGCGATCTACATTTAGTTGTTGGTCAAATTGATGGCACTTTTGACAGAAAAATAAAAAAATGAGCATGTACTATTTGAAGGTTCAAGATCTACAAATGTACTTCAAAAGTTGTAAAACCGATGCTTTTTCAAGACTTATTTTCATGGGATTTGATGGCCTTGATAGAATAGTCCACATCAAAATGATTGCATAACCAAGCATAAATCAGAAGCCGAGCATCATGCATATTGACCATAAGCCATCATGGATGAACCCTATCATCAACTTTATAACGGAGAACTACTGGAGGACCCCCGAACATCCAAAAGCATTCGGTCAAGAGCACCAAGGTATTTCATGATTAGTATAGTTCTATTTTACATGAGCTTTACTCTTCCGTATCTCAGATGCCTTAGACCTTCATAATCAACCCAGGCCCTAGCTAAGGTCCATGAGAGAATAAGTGGAAACCATCAAAGGATTACAAGCTCTTGCCTTTAAATTGATGAGGTATGGATATTATTGGCCTACTATGAAGCAATATGCGGCATGGTACGTTAGAAAATGTGATAAGTGCTAGAGGTTTGGCAATATCATTTACTCACCCACTACAAACCTTACTCATATTCATTATACGACTCCCTTTGAACAATGGGGTATAGACATCCTTGGGCTTTCTCCCTGGCAAGCGGCCAATTGAAGTTCGTTGATGTTGCAGTTGAATACTTTATTAAGTGGGTAGAAGCAAAATCTTTAGAAACGATTTCAGAGCCCAAGCTCAGAGGTCTCATTTGGAGGTCAATCATTTGCAGGTTTGGCATACCTAAGGTATTGACAACTGATAACAGCCGACAATTTGATAAATCTTGGTTCAGAACTTTTTGTACAAATCTTGGGATCCAACACCACTTAACATCAGTATTGCACCCACAAAGTAATGGCTTAGCAGAGGTAACAAATTGGATCATACTACAAGATCTCTGAACAAGTATATAAGATGCTAGAAGTACGTAGCCCGGGGAACTACCTTCCATGATTTGGAGTCATAGGACATCTCACAAGATAGCAATAGGCGAGACCCCTTTCATGGTACCGTTTGGTATCGAGGCTACAATTCCAATTAAAGTCAGCTTGCCCAGCATAAGACGTCTCAAACCCAAGTTAGAGGAGCACATTACTAACATCTTGACCTGTTAGAGAAAGACCGTGAACATGCCGCCATAAATTTAGCATCTTACCAAAGTAGAACAGCAAAACATTTCAACTACAAAGTTAAACCCAGAATGTTCAGAGCATGAGACTTAGTACTGAGAAGAGCAAAAATAGCTGGCCATGCCACTGGTAAGTTAGGACCAATCAGGGAAAGACCCTTGAAGTAATACGACAAGTTCATGACGGAACATCTAGCCTAAGAGACAGCTCGAGAAGACTGCTTCCAAGGCCTTGGAATGCTGACAATCTAAAGATTTATAACAAGTAGCTGGCCTTACTTGGTCTGTTTAGCTCATTTAGTTTAGTTTGATTTTTAATCAGGGTTGCATGCCCCAAGCATTTTTTTTTTATTATTTTTAGCTAGTTTACCATTATTCGAGTTTGCATGCCCAATGCATCTTTTCTATTCTTTTTTAGATAATTTGTTTGTTAAGACATATGAGCCCACATTATTTCTAGAAGAAAGGAAAGTTTATATTAAGTATCAATTGGGATCACCCAATGAAAACTTTTATATTTTCAAAAAGAGTTAACCCTAAAGTCAAGCCCACAAGTATGCACCCAAAGTCGGCCCATAAGCATGTACCAAACGTTGTGCCCTCGGGCATGTACCTAAAGTTGTACCCACGAGCATAAACCTAAAGTCATGCCCACGAGTATGCACTCTACAAGATCTTTCTCGCCACATGGGCCTGAACTACTCGATATCCTATCCATGTGTTCTATGTTGTTGGGATTAAAGCTTGGGCTTCAATCATTGGGAAGAAAGAACTGAGCTGCAACTGCTAGAGCTTAAAGGATTAAGCTCTAGCATCAAATAAGAAACAACTTAAACAAATTTTCTACTTTTTTATTTATAAGTAGTAAGCTCAAGCTACAACTATTAGAGCCTAAAAGATTGACATCAAATAAGAAATAACTTGTTTACTTTGTTATTTAGAAGTAGTAAGCTCGAGCAACAACTATTAGAGCTTAAAGGATTGAGCTTTGACATCAAATAAGAAAACAACTCGAGCAGTTTGTTTACTGTCATTTAGAAGTAATAAGCTCGAGCTACAATCATTAGAGCCCAAAGGATTGAGCTCTAACATCCAATAAGAAAACAGCTCAAGCACCTTGTCAACCTTGTCATGTGCAAGTAATATGCTTGAGCTATAACTGCTATACCTTGAAAGAATGAACATTGACAATGTTCAAGCTATTTGGTAAATTTATCATGTTTGAGCTACGATCCCCATAGCTCGAGCTGTTTGTCAAAAAGAATAATGTTAAACCATATAATAAGTTCGAGCTATAGAATGTGCAAATAGTAGCCTCAACCTTAACATCTTGGTCAACCACTTCATCTTGCTCGTCCTCGTCACCCACCACATCAACCTTAGTGACAAAAAGCTCGAGCTTAGCGTAGAGCTCATCCACAGTCCTTAAAGACTAGATTAAAGACTTCATATCCTCAGTCAATCGAGGTTGGAAGAAAGCGCAAGCCTGTTTCAGGCTGTAATTGTACAAACCCGCCCCATAATTTACTTGAAACTTCCCAAGCTCAGAGGAATTTTTGAAGTCCTCTACCACCTGATCAAGAGCTTGAGTGAGCTACTCCTCAAAATTCTTTTTTGCATGGATGATCTCAAGTTTTGCTTCCTCGACCTCGTCCCTCATCATCAAGACTTCATCATAAACTGTTCTGGTGTCTGTGCGAGCATTATTAAGCTCGTGCTCGAGCTCACTGGCACACTTCTTGCTACTTTCTGTAGCTTCCTAAAGCTCGACCATTTTTTGGGACTCACTATTCTCCCTAGCGACCAGTCCATGGACAATGCTCAAAGTATGAAAAATAAATCTCGAGCATTAGCATTGGTCGAAATACAAAATAAAAATAAAGTACCTAAGTGTACGAGCTTGAGGTTTTTCACCCCCTCTTCAAGCTCAACCTCTATTGAATATTTGACAACGATGTTTAATATCAACGAATCGTTCTCGTGCCCTCCTTGCATAGCATCTTCCTCCAGATCAACGATCTCTGGAGTCTCCAAGGCATTGAAGATCGAACATGCTAAGAAGAGGGAAGAGTACTACTCGAGCTAAACCTGAAAGTCTGCACCGCATCTTAAGAGATGGCCATTGTAGGTACGTCCCTCATCCTTTTCTTTTCCTTGCCCTTAGCCTGGGCGGTAGGATGGGGATAATTCTCTTTAGGCTTTCTCGAGAACGAGGCCCAAAGATTGGCTAGATTGAAATTCATTTCAACTTCTGCAAAATTCACAAACCATCTATGGCTCGAAGAACAAAAACATTATTTTAAAGGAAAAAAATAGGAAAGAAAGACAAAAAGCCCTACCCTCTATTCCTTTCACAATTGAAAGGTTAAAGATATCATCATCGAGAATGTGCTCGAGCTTATACACTAATGGATCGAGATTCTCTAACTCCACTCTATTATTTTCTAACACCTCAAAATAGGCTTGACCCTCATTGAATCGATCAATGTTTGGGACGTTCCACCTAGGGCTAAAAGGGTGGTCAAGGTCCTCGGGACAAAAAAGAAACGTTTTTTTCCAACCTTGAAGAGAGCTCGGCATTTTAAGTGCCCAAAAACCTCCTCAGGATGACAGGTATACGAAACAATTATAACCTAGGGCTGTTTTGAGTTCGTACACCATCTTAAGAAGGTTGATCCTAGGCCTAATCCTTAAATATATGCATGCTATGAAAAAATATATTAACATCCTCCATCCATGCCTAGCCAACTGGCCCAGGCACATATAAAATGTGACCAAAAACTCAATAAAAAATGGGTGAAGGGGCAACCTCATACTTCCCTTGAAGGAATCCCTAAAAAAGGTTATCTCTCTCACAAGCATCAACCACTCTATCACTTTGCTCGTGGGCCCTAACGTCACACCATGGCATTACCCCATACTTCCTAGCTACCTTTATAATTTTATGCTCTTTATAGATAGTATGGAGCTCGAGGAAAATGAGCATCACTTCTTCCCGAGAATGAGCACTAGCAGGTTCGACAATATAGATAAGGGACGACATTAGATCTAGCTCGATCCCTCGAGGAATCGCTCCCACTCTCGCTACTACTCAACATTTGATCATTAAAATTAGAATAATCTTAAAGTATTGAGCACTTACCTTAAAGATTGATCGTTACAAACCTACTAAAAGCCCGAGCTTTAACGAGTTTTTTACAGAGAGTTTGGAGGTAAAAAGTGAAAAATGAAGGTGAAAATTGGATATTTATAGGCTCAAGTGGAAGGCCAAAGGTCATCAAATTTGAGCCCTTGGCCTCGAGTCACATGACATCCACCTAGTGACCTGTACTCATCCATACACGTGGCATCTACGTGTTACTTACCCACCTGTATACAATGATAGAAGGCAGTTCTGAGGCTCGAGCTACTTAAACTTCTTTGCACCTCATCTTGCAAGTCCATTCACTCATTTAAAAGCTGCACTCTGGATGCACAGGGGCTTGTGATGTGCACAAAAGATGTAGCCCGAACTTGATCCCTCACACACCTAGCCCGAGCTGTTTGCCTCGAGCAATCATCCCTCCAAATTTCTCCTAGGCCTGGTTGGGCCAAGTCTTGCTGGTCGGGCTTTGGTAGGGTCGATTCTAACGTTGGCAATACTAATCCTCATGCCCTTATCTCATGCCTTTTTGAAGCTTTAATCCTTTCATGGCTATAACTCTCTACGTTGATCCTCATCCAAATATCCAACGGCTTGCAGTCCAAATCAAACTTCAAGAGGTAATTTCAGTATAACTCAATCACTTTGTGTGATAAGGATAGGAATTCTAGATGGCTTAATCCTTTTAGGATTCAACCACCAACATCTATAAATATAGAACCAAAGTTCATTATTCAGATATGTTTTCATAAGCTTTTAGTTATAGCCTTTCGCATAAATTCCCTTTTTGTTAACTTAAGTATCGAATGAGCGACGATGACACACCTCGACGCGTTTGTTTCAGACATCGGAAATTCAACCTAATTCCAGTCATCAACGGAGATATCATTCGTGTTATTCCTTGTCCTCAAGCTGAAGATCATATAGGTATGGATTTTGGTAGCATCATGCACTATTCAAGAAAATTCTATAAAATGGTCACACCTTTTTGTTTGCTTCTTTAATTTATACTCGAGATTTCTATCTATTAAGCACTTGTTCCTTTTGAGGTTTCATCTAATCTGTTCAAGAATTGATTGATTTTGTTCTACCACTGAGCGAGAAAATATAGACAAATAACTTCTAAGCAACCCTCCGGCCAGTCATTTTTTGTAACCAGCAAGTAGAAACTTTGGTTCTTTTATTGAGACAGTCGGGGTCAAAGAGACATAAATGCTCATTTCTATGTGACTTATTCTGCTATTTTGAATGAATTATTGGCTTACATATCTGATTCTTTTGAGGTATACTCATGTTAACTACGACTAGTACTTTTGTTAGTTAAGAGTAATGATATCCAGCGTCACTGGTGCTACGACACCAGTTTTAGGCGACGTTAAATGATAGACTCAATAAAAGATAGAGTAAAGTGATTCAACAGATGGTGGTATCTATTTTATTTCCTTTTTTGGGTTTTGGAAGCAGATATGTACTTTCTCTGTGAAATTAGAAAACCTTATAATAATTAATTGCAGAATTTTCTCAGACATATCCCCACGAAATAATGAAATTTGGTTCCTTCAGAGGCGCAACGGGCGTTTTTGTTGCTTTCTCTGCCCGTCAACCCACACATTGCTTTCATTTTTATCCATATCCCTTGTTAACATCGACTTAGAGACGTGTTGAATTTTTTTTTTTTTTTTTAATATTTGTACTTCACATACACGTTAAATTTTTCCTTATTTTTTTAATAAATCTGACTCATGAACATTTTTAAATATGCGACAGTGAAACCTGAATGTGATGTCATTGTAAGAGCATCTCGATAATCAAAGATGCAAGAGTTGGAACGTAAAGTACTTGGATTAAGAGCATTTTCAAAATATATTTTATTAATCTCATATCTTTTATTTTAAAGAGTCACTCAATTTTTCTTTAAGATTCCAACAAACACTATTCTAAAATATAAAATAATTAGTGGATTTGTATATAGTGAAACTCGCTCTACTCTTTGTACTTTTCTTTGATCATGCTACATTTACATTTTTTCCTTACACCTTTGTTTATACTCTTTCATATGACAACATCTACACTCTTAATTTTAAACTCATTCATCATATCATTGCACTGATTTTCTCCACATAAGGGGCAATGTCAACCACGGTGTCATGCAAAATGTACATATTGCATTATTATTCTTTTATTCTTTCGCTAGTTTTTATTCATCTCTTTCAAATAGTGTTGAATAATAAAATGAAAATGAGGAAAGCTAGGTAAAAGAAGGAAATGTTAAATCATAATTGCTCATAAAAAAGAAAAAAATAAAGATTACGTATAAAGTGTTATTGGACCTGTACAAAAGCCTTCACTCTCGTATTTATTCTTCAAAATGCTCTTCATTTTAAAAAAGATACTCTTTAAATCAAAGAGCATTATTGGAGATGCTTTCATCGGTGTAGCCCCTATTTGAACGAATATAGCCCATATTTAGTAGAGATTAAAATTAAATTTTTAACAAATTTTAATAAAAGTTAATGAAATATATGGTTAAAAAGTTGTGAATCCTATGAAATATCTGATTAAAATTAATTTTTGTAGTGGTACCAAACATGGGCGTAATGTACAAAATAATTTGATTTTTGAAGGGAATTCTTTTTTGAAATTGAAATAATAGAATTAAGAATTTTTCAAGAAAACAAGTCAAATCTAGCTGTGGCAACGAGTTGCGAAAGGTCAGGACGATCATAACAATTCATGTCCCCATAAGAATTTTTGGAAGTCGGGGAGGGAATATGCCCTTCATAAAAAAAAAATCAACCTCATTTACTATTCAGAGTGGAGCAATGTTGAAGTAATTTGAGTGTACAATATTCTTTTACAACAATGATAGGCAATTATGTGTTGTCAAAATTATAGTATGTGATGTAGAGAATAATTTTTTTATAATTGATGGATATGATGATGTCAAATAAGATGTTGTCATAGGTATGGTCGATGTAAAATTTTGCCATTCTTGATAGAATCAATTATAATTTCTAATACAAAAATTGATGGCATTAGCTAATTTTGGATGGTGACCTATAACAAATGTGAACTACTCATGTATCGACACGTCCTTGCTTACCGTCCTGCCATCCAATTTTAGAGGAAGCTACAATTCAAATTTTCCTAATTAAATTTTGACGAATTGGTAACCACGTGAAAATCCTCCATTTTTTATGGAAACATAATCTTTGTGTTTGTGATTTTGATTTTGAGGCAATCTTGGCACTAAGTTTTGTAATTATTAATTAATGCTCGAAAAATGAACCTAACCTTCCATTTTTTTAATTTTCTTTTCTTTTGCCCGTAATTTATAATATATAATTGAACCCTGAAATTCAAAACTTCGATTTCTAATTAAAGTAAGATGAAAATGTGAGTAGTTAAGAACTTGTACATAGTTCACCTACTCGTCCTGAATTGGTGCACTATTCCACCTGCATGCTACTTCTGTATTTAAACCATAGGGAAAAGGATAATTAGACGTAATTAGAGCTGGGAAAACTTCGAATACCAGATTAAGAGAAGGCATGATGGATAGAGATATCGAAAAGCCAAGAGTTTGTGTTGTTGATGCATCAACTTATGTTGGATTTTGGATACTCAAGAAACTACTCATCAAAGGATATAGAGTTCATGCAGCTATCCAAAAGAACGGTAAAATATGTCTCTCTTTTTTCAAGAACGTACGTGGAGGTGTCAAAATATGTCAAAACGATACCTTTACAAGATTAGATAGAATGTCGGATCTCCTGTCCCCAGTAGACAGAATGAAAAATTCTCACTGCTAACGTGAGAACCATAAGTAAGGTTCTCTTGCCAAGTCAGCAGTGAGAAGTTTTTATTTGAAACTAATTTCATATGGACACCCCTTTTGTTTGCAAGATTGGATAGAATGTAAATATCAAATAGCTTGCTTGTTTTTATTTTTTGGTATAGGGGAGAAAGAGATAATCAAGAAAATAACAGACTTACAGAAGACAGAGAAAGGATTAACTACATTTACAGTGGATATGTTGGATTATCATAGCATTCTTGAAGCAGTGAAGGCCTGTTGTGCTTTGTTTTGCTGTTTGGATAGCCCCTTTCAGTATGAAGTAAAGTTCTATATTTTTTTTTCAACGACTCAAGTAGTTAATTTGAGCTTATAGTTTTTGTAATATTTGCAGGAGAAAATGGTGGATATGGAGGTTAGAGGCGCCATTAATGTGGTGGAGGCATGTGCACAGGCAGACAGTATAGAGAAGATTGTGTTTACTTCTTCTTTAACTGCAGCAGTATGGAGACAAAATATAAGTTCGGATCACAAAGACGTCGATGAAAGGTCTTGGAGCGATCAAGATTTTTGCAGGAAAATGAAGGTTTGATTTTATTCTGTTCGTCTAGTTAATATATTAAGAAAACTATAGTGATGACTTACTTTCTTGAATTACACTACACAGTTGTGGTATGGTTTAGCAAAGACGCTCTCTGAGAAGGCTGCTTGGGCTTTAGCCATGGACCGCTTGCTCGACATGGTGTCAATCAATCCTGGTCTAGTTATTGGTCCTGCAGTTGCTCAACAAAATTCACAAGTGACAATGTCATATCTTCAAGGTAAAATGTTGTTTCTGTATTGGTCAATCAATAGAAAAAAGGGTTAACAAGTATGTGATTTATGGTGAACAGGTGGAGAACAGATGTATGTGAATGGAGTTCTAGCCTTTGTTGATGTAAATTTTCTAGCGGATGTTCATATTCGAGCTTTTGAACATAAATCAACAATTGGCAGATATTTCTGCTTCAATCAAATTGTGAACTCAGATAAAGAAGCTCTAAAACTCGCGCAAACGTTGACCCCTTTAATTTCCATACCATCCAGGTATTTCTCGCGCGCGCTTGTGTATGTATTTATGTATATGTTAACAGAATATAATTTTTGGTGTGTTTTGCAGCAATAATTTGGAAGAGAGTGAAGTACATGCTGAGAGATTGAGGAGCACAAAACTCGGCAAGTCGGTTGAAGGCGCTGCCTATTAGCATTTTATTATCAATTTGAAGACTTGGTATACGATGACAGTTCTCTAAATCTTAATATTTCCATTTAGTGATTTGAATCTTGTACTCAGACTCTGAAATTAATTATTGATGTAATAAAGCATGCCCATTTCCTTGGTGTAAATTAGAGTTCCTTAATAAAAAGTCGAGAGAGTAAGGGATCGATCTAAACTGACATGAAAAAGTGTCCGTACAAGTTGTTCTGTAGACCCTCCTATCAGCTCTTGAAGTTGAAAAAACATATATATTTTGCGCAGTGTAACGAGTGTTATTATTATTTTTTTTTCCCAACTAAAGCGACTTCTATTTATTAGGAAAAATGGGTTGTTAGTTGGTTAACTACTTTCTCCCACTTTGGCAAGTGAATTCAGGATACATAACAAGGGCTAGCAACCCATGAAATTGGCTACTTTGTGAGTAGGGGTGTAAGTTTGAACTGAGTCACCTAGCCTATTAGTAGCCCGGCGTAATTAAGGATGGCAACGGGGCGGGGGAAGTATCCGGCGTAATTAGGGATGGCAACGGGGCGGGGTAGGGGATACCTCCCCCCGCCCCCCGCCCCGGCAAGCAATTCCCCGCCCCGTTCCCCGTTTAAGGCGGGGCGGGGGCGGGGGCCAATCCCCGTTTACTTCCCCGTTCAAATTTTTTTTTAGTTTTTGATAATTTATTTTTATTGTCCTCATTTATTAGACTTAGACAAATAATTTTAGTTGCCATTTTTTATTAGAACTAATGAAAATTTCAATTTAAAGTATTGAATTATAAAAAAAATAAATAATAAATAAAAAATTAAACGTGGCGGGGCGGGGGGCCCGTTACCTCGTTCAAATTTTTTTTTAGTTTTTGATAATTTATTTTTATTGTCCTCATTTATTAGACTTAGACAAATAATTTTAGTTGCCATTTTTTATTAGAACTAATGAAAATTTCAATTTAAAGTATTGAATTATATTAAAAAAAATGGGGGCGGGGGCCCATTACCCATCCCCGCCCCCGCCCCGAATACCCAATTAAGCGGCTTTCCCCGCCCCGTTCGGAGCGGGGGCCCCTCGAGTATCGGGTTTTTTTGCCATCCCTAGGCGTAATCGGTACCATATGCTGGACGGACAATCTTCTTGGACAGGTCGTGCTGTAATCAAGCCCACAACCAGACCATCCAGGCGTCAATCTCCGTTTCAAATATTTTAGCTCACGTTATTGTGGAATTCTAGAAAGGATTATGTCATTTGTACACTTTTTTTATACCCTTGTTGACATTTGCATTGTTGTCAACAAATAATTGGAGGAAAAAACTTTATTTTAAAAATTGTCCAATTGGCTAATGCCACATGGCAAAGTGTAAACAATGGTGAGCATGATTGTTATGGAAATATATGCTATCAGAATGTTCGTGCAAATTCCGTGTTCTTCCAAAATAAACATTTATTCTGAATTCCTTTACTAACACTAAAATCTACAGAAACGGAGAGTCCGGACTAGTTCAAATTGTGTTTTTCATATGAACTGCTCAATCAACAAAACTATCAAGTGTATAAATGTTCGGTGATGAAAAATTAAAGCCAATTTGCATTAATTTCTGGAGGGGCCGAAAAAAAAAAAAAAAACCAACTCGTGATGAAGGTCAAATTTTCATATCACGTCTTGTGATATTCTCTGGTTAGTTTTTGCCTGCAGTACCAGCATCCAGGCTTCACCACAGTTGAGTGAGTGCACTGGAATCAGACATGTTACTCAAATTTTTTTTTTTTCTTTTTTATGTTTTGGGTTCAGGTGGTGACGGAGAACGAGTGACTTCTGATATATCTCCTATTTATTAAGCCCAAAAATGAAGTAATAAGAGCAAAACCAATTCAATATTCATGTGACTACCCTGCACAAGTACGTCGAAAGCCCTCTGAATGATTTATATGAACTAACAAAAACTAACCATAATACATATACTTCACCCACTCCCTCTCTTCTGCTCTCACAGCATATCCACGACTTCCACTTTGACGCTTCAGCAACTGCTTCATGACTAACTTAAATTAAGCTTAAACCAGAAGGCTGGTCCTGACTTGGACAAGGCTTAGATTCTTGCTCGATGAAAGGATTCCCCAAGGGATTCGTAGAATCATGACCAACTGTTGATTGATCTTGCTGCTGTTGAAGCTTGAATGCTTCTTCTTGATGAGGAATTACAGCCATCTGATGCGCATTACATAGTTGTTGATCTTGTTTCTGCATGAGATCTTGTTGTTGGAGCATTTCAGTCATCTGCATGTAATTCATCTGCTGATAATATTGCTGTGTGAATTCTTCTTGTTGCTGGGACATTTCATTCATCTGTGCATAATTTGACTGTTGATGTTGATACTGCAGGGCTGCGTCTTTTTGTTGGGGCATTTCCATCAACTGCTGATAATTCGGCTGAGCTATACCATCTTCCTCGAAAGGATTTGATGAGACCATACCCATGTGATTGGTTCCATTTGGATTTGTTTTCGTCAATGCAACATCATATAAACTATCCAGTGTTAATCTATCCAGTCCACCTCCCTGATTTTATATAATTGTAAAGAGAAAGAAAAGAAGCAACTTTTCAGGATATATTTGAAGGATGTTGCAAGCAAATCCAAATGATTCATACATAACGGAAATTATGGATCATTATGGATCACGGGAAAGTATTAGTAAAGCATCTATAAAATTTAGCTTCTCTCCTTACAGAACTGATGTTTTATGAAATGAGAAAATCGGGTACTATGTTGCTTAAACATTTCAAAATTGTGGTCCTTGGACATGATAGTCTTCAGACATGCAGTACAACCCAGGACAATTTGTTTGTAGAGTAAAAATATTGTAGCCTCATGACTAAGCAGATGCATGTATATTCCGCTGTTGGGTTTTATTCTCCAAAATGCAATAGAATTTGGTGTAGAGCCAAAAATAATGTCAGAGTTTCAGGGCTATAAGCCGATTACATGTATCTTCTGCTAATAACAACTACAAAAATGTAAGGGGAATGTGCTCATATAAAACTTCTAACTGGAAGCATTTAAAGATGGAATTTTTTGCAACAGAGCATCATAGAAAACCATTAATAAAAATACATGCTTAAGTCAATTCAAGTTTATGGGGAAGACATACCAGTTTAGTTGTTGTTACAGCTGCAAAATTAGAACCTGGTGCCACAGTTAGTGCAAGCTCCCAACCAGTAGGCTCGCTAGAGGGAACAGAGCTGATTGCAGGATTGGACAGCTCTTCTACACACAATCGCAAAAATAAATCACAGACCTGAACACCTCTTAAGTGATGTTAGTTGCTAATGATAGAAAACAAGATTCACCAGTTGTAATAGTCGAAAGGGCGAGGGAAATGTTATCACCTGGCTCAGATGCTTCTTGGCATGGCTCATCCCAGCTCTGAGAATAAAAAGAAATTCAATGAGGGTAAATTACAAGGCATGCATCCGTATTTTGCTCTAAAAGAATTCCATAAATAAGGAAAAAACTACCAATAGATCAGGAATCAAAGGTGTAGCTGCAGCTTCACTCTTATCAGTCTTTGAAATCTCTGGAGAATCGACAGATGGATGAGCTTCTTCAGTGTCAACGAGAAGTTTACGATCAGTCTCCAAATTGGCTTCAGGAATAGCAATTGCTTTTGGAGTAGTGCTTTTATCATCATCATTCTGAACACCCAAGGAGATATATAAGCTATGCTAGAGATGTTTCACACTCACATCAAGAAATAAGGGTGATTCATTGGTTGCTAATGTTTCCAGGCTTTGCCTAAATATAAGGGGTGAAAGAGAAGAAGGAAACTTAAAAAGTTCTATTATATTTATTTCAGAAGCAGTTCGAGCTTATACACTGTATCTGGAAAAGAAAATGATTAAAAATAGAAATTACTTCATTGGAAGTATTTACAGGCTTTGCCTAAATCAGTACATGTACATACCGTTCTCCAGGGAAGCATCAAAGTTTGTGGGGCTTCCATTACATATTCTTCCATGGCTTTTATAAATGATGCAGGGGGCTGAAGTTTGATATCCAAGTAAAGAATGGTGTGACAACCAAAAAATACTGTAGTTAAAAAAAAACTTCAGGATTTGAAGAAACAAATAAGTGATAATCCAGGTACATGGATTAGTACCTGCTCAATTTTGACGTATTTTTGCCCCTGTCCAAAGTCAAGGCCCCTGCACATCTCAAAAAACTCGGACAGTCTTTCTGCCTACAGTAATATCTGTCCCACGTTATGCAAGGCATATAGTGTGAAATTTAGTCTACATGGACATTCGAAAGAAAGACGTGACACATACCTGATCCCCAGACTTCCTATAAATTTCAAGCGCTTTGACAGCATCATGACGATGCATCTCAAAGAACTGCTGAAGGACACAAGTCAGTAATTCTTTAAATATCTGTACTCTATGGAAATAAAGGGAAATATACAAAACTAATCTGTACCTTGTCGACCAAATTAAGAACTCCATCAGTTATTGCTACATAAAGCCTAACACTTTCAGCTGCAACCTGAGAACATCCGAAAGAATAAATTCGAACAAAATAAAGTTAAGAATATTGATGAAAAGAGAATCTAGAAGGAAAAATCATAAGTGATTGCTTACAATTGATAGGGCATACTGGATCAAGAAATTATATCGAGCAACTCCAACTGGCTGTAAAATGGCACATGGCCATCATTCACCAAAGAAATAAAACTATGTTAACTCACTTGAACAAATGAGTAGTGAAAATAGTTAGGCATTAATACGAATATATAAATAAGTGATCAAAAAATTGACGATGCAATACCTGGCAAGCAAGCAAGCGAAAAAGAACGCGTTGCAAAGAAGGTATCTGCTCAAGCAAATCTGGTGTGTCAAGCCTCTTTGTTTTCTGTAAAGAACAGATTGTTACCACATAGTAAAGAAGTCGAATGAATACTCATTCAATACTCATGAATAGTTGCATAGATAGTAAAAAAGAGTGAAATGATACAATGCATTCAATTCACACATCTCAAGACTATGCCATCCATGATGGCATGTGGTAAATCTGGAATATTACATTCCTTTAGGCCCAATAATTGAGCAATAATACATTAAAAACCACTTTTTTGCGGTCACCAGTTGAATAAGTACCCCCAAAGAGCAACATTGAAACAGACAAACACTATATAATACTACTTCAATATTATCTTCAACCACAATTAGGATGGTGTATTGCCAATAAGCATATCCAAGTGTGTCTATGATTTGTGTGGGATACGTTTTTGTTTACTGATTTAACTGCTGTACAGTTTTATGGATCTTACTAAATTGGCTTCTTTATAATTTTAAAATAAGAAAAAACATGTAAGAGGAAATGAAAAAAATTGAATATGTTGGTTAATGATTGCTCGAACGAGGTCATTAAAATATAGAAGAACAAGAAGAATACGACATACAACTAAAATTTCTGCATTAAACATAATACTCCAGAGGAATAATTAGATTATCCACTAATTCACCCAATTTACTATATAGCAGTCAAATGAAAAAAAAAAAGCGAAATCATTGCCTTGACAGTTTTGACCTCAACAAAAATAAATAAATAAATAAATAAACAATCTAACATCATAAATTAGAATAAATTTCATAATACAATAATTGCATTCCAAGATGAATTACATACCAAGTGATCTCTTTGGAAATCATATTTCAATATGCGGAAACATTCCAGACGTTCCTCGAGATATAAAGCATATACACGTATCCAAGTAGAATACTCCCATGCTTAACAACAGGAAATCCCAAATGGTCAGTTATCCATAGTACAGATTTCTGATTGCTATAAATTAAAGAATAAGGATTACCACTGGGGCTCGAATCATCCTTAAAATGTGACAAATTTAACACGTGACCTCTACATCCGCTATACTCAGTCAGTTCCTCACGAAACGATTGATCAACTTCTCTTAATGCGCGATGCATAATGATTAAAGTTTTTATTGCAACCTGAGAAAATATTAAACAATATACAAGAGAAATTTTAAAATCAGTGATTATGAGTAAGTAGACAATTTTTTATTCTTGTATAGAGGCATATAAAGAAAGGCGGAGCATAAAATCTACAGATTTATGAATTGATACTAATGAAAAGGATATAATTTCAGGTATGAACATCATTTGAAAGATGGTTAGGAAACTCTAAAACAAGAGCATGTTGGCTCCTATCATTTGTTTAACTTCTGATGCTAGTGAGTAAAAATTGAACCATTGTTTACATAAGATTAGCAAAATTGAAGAGAACCACAACAAATGCTCAATCATTGAAAGCAATAGTAAAGACATAAGATAATAAAAAGAAAAAGAAGCTGACATAAGGATAAAAAAGAAGTAAAATAGTCATTTTGCAGGTCCCTAAATATGTATTAAATTAATCATCATCAAGTGAAAACTAATACCAAATAATGGCCAGAAGTATGACAGAACTACAATGGAAACATAAAAAAAATACAAGTCAGAACCATCAAACATTCTCACATAAAGAATGACTCCAGAGCAACTACAAATGTCATTGCTTCTAATAATTACAAAGCAGCTTCATAACCAAAGTTTTCGAGCCATTCACGTGAAAACTTTGAGAGCCCGCGCTTCAATCAGAACAGGCAAGGTGAACTCAAAAGTGCCTCTTATTATCCTCCAAAGAATTATGTAACCATAGTGACGTAGGAGCAAATTTGTTAAAAAACAAGAAAAGAAAGGGTCCAAGAAGAGAAAATTTGAGGGAAAAGAGAAATCAGCCTTTATTCAGGTTGTTTATTATATTGAATATGTTCCTCTATTTATAGAGCAAATAAACTAAAAAGCTAAAAGGAAACGAAATTCTAAAAAACTATAATTGTGTCAAATACCAAAATTATCTAATCTAAATAAAAAAAAGCATGCTCTAAATAAAACTCTATTTTCAAATCCTAATTATATTTTAATTCTATATTTTTTTATCTCTTTCTTGATTTCCATCATTTCTTTCCGGCTAAGAGAATTCGACTCCTACGAGGTAGACTGGAACTTCATACTCTAAGGAGGTCTATCTTTTGTCTTGATTAAGAGTCGATATTGTATCCATGACAGCAACATATATCTGAACTCATCCCAAGGAAGGTGATCCTTCTTATGAACCAAATAATGAAACTGATCGTGTAACAACTGAATCTACAAATCATCCCGAAGAATATGATGTGACCAAGTGTGGGATGATATCTCCTTTAACCAAATATCGACATGGAGCTCCAAATTATATGATCTCAACCGTTTTCATCCAATCCATTCACACTGTCGGCTTCCACCACCCGTCCAAACCTTACAACCACCTTTATACACAAAAACCTTAAAACAGCACAAAAAACAACAAATTCGTCTGAGCATCAGTTTCTTTTAGTTAGTTAAAAAAAAAAAGGCAATTAGTTTATTCATTAGTTGATATTTTCAGTTTCACGCGCTGCTACTCCTTGTTGTTCATAATTTGTTAAAGAACAAGAAAAGAAAGGATCCAAGAATAGAAGATCAATCTTTATTCATATATTCAAGTTGTTTATTACATTGAATAACACCCTCAATTGATACAGCAAATAAACTAAGAAGAAACTAAAAGAAAATGAAATTCAAATAAACTATGATTGTATCAAATATCAAAATTAATCAAGTCAAATCTAAATAAAATAAACATACGTTAAATAAAACTCTATTTTAACATCCTAACTATACTTTTATTTCTATCTTTGTTTAAATCTATCTTGATCTCCATCACATAGGTATATAGGAACCTCTTTAAATATCTCAATCCGACCATGCTTAAGTAGTTGTGCTAACAATAATAAGCAAAAGCACAAAGTTAGTGAGAACAAAAGCCACAAAATGATTCACTGTAAAATCAGAGAGGTCGAGCAACATAGTTCATAAAGATTTTCATTTGCTTCCCAAAAAGTGAATGGCTTTTCAGAGACCTATCGATTGAGAAACATCACTAGAAAGAAAAGTAACAGAAAATGATTGCCAAATGGCTAGATGACTTAAATGCTACCATTACTATGTAAATCTACACCAAGCAAGTAATAAATGTTATTCAGAAAATTGAATTTATTCCTAGTGAAAAGTTTCTGGGGAAAACTTCCTAAATATTCTTAGGCTATGGGTAATCTACAAATCATTGTTTTTGGTTTACCTGATTTACTCTTTTTTTTTTGTCAAATTCATTTCAAAGATTTATGCTTATAGAAATAGTTTGCACATAAGGTACAAGATATTAATTTACACCTGTAGTAGCTGGGCTTGTTCAGAAAGCATAATCTTGTCAAAACAAATGTGTCACAGCATAACATGAAATAGAAATGATTTTCAAATGTCATAAATGATAAAATTTGTGAGTTGCACCTCTACTAAGGAAGATTCCAATAGTTAACACTGGTATCTAATCAGAATTATAAAAGGAAAATTCTCGATTAGAATAAATGAGTCGCGGAATTGTCTTGTCATACATCGTGTTATGATTTGTCAAATGTCACAAGTAAAAACTTAGTTGTCTGCAAGATCTGCAAAGCACATTGACAATTATTTAACTTAAAGAAGTCGAGATAAAGGAGCTGAGAATCATACTGCCCAAGTACGGGTTTTAGAAAGACGCCTTGCAAGAGCATGTATGCAATAACCAACATCTGCTCGAGGTCTTGAAGCTGAAACTGCATCCAAGATTTCTGACAAATAAAGAAGATAAGTCTGCATACATGAACATTTAGACTCCAGAGAATAAATTGATTTGGAAAATAACTTTTAAAGGAACTCCAACAAATAAAGTAGAACTTGAATTGCACTTTACTGAACCAGCAACTAAAAAACTTGGCTAGTACGATCTCCAAGGATTAATATTGTATAACCAAGGAAACAATGAGCATCGAAGCTTTTAGATTTTGCACATGCCAAAGGCGGAAATTCTAACTCACTTCGTACGTGCTTCTCCTTTGGCAATACTTCAATGTGGTTTGTGGCTTTAAGAATGGCAACATCTAGTCCCTGAAACACATAACACTGCTTAAAGACTTCTTCAAATCAAGGAACTAAATGTACCAAGTTTATGGCTCGAATAAGATCACCTTAAACTCACTGTTGACTTTGGCCATTCCAACCATTGTAGAGTCTTTAAGAGCACCAACAGCTTTTCTAAAACTTTGTTGACTGCTACTTCCAGCTGCCATTTTTTTTTCTAGGAACCAAACCCCAAGAACCCAACACGTTGAATTAGAGAACCTGGAAGAAAACGAGAAAAGGAAAGTTAATTTTACAGATATGTAGCATTAATGCACAACTTTGAGTTTCATGCCTCATTAAGTGTGTCAAACAGTAACCATTATGTTCATTATTTTCCATAAGCCTGCATTGAGGCGTAAGTAATCATTGTATCCACTATTAATCGAAAAAATCCTTTGCAGAATAGAATTTGTATGCCATGAGCCTAAAACTTTTATTCAGGAAATTGACATCCGTACATAATTTGTTTTTCTTCTACTTTTTTTTTTTTTTTTAACTTCTGATCTTATGATAATTCCATCATATAGAACAATATAACCAGAATAACGTTAACCATTTGACACTTATCCTTAATAGCAATGCACAACACAAAAGCAAATAGTAGAACCCCAAACTTAAGACTAATTTAAAAATGTAATAATTATTATTTTAGATTCCTTTGATTCACGATATTTTAACAAGAACTTATTATAGATCTCTGATTAACACAAACATTGGAAAATAAATATTACTACTTTTCATTCTTTTATTAGATGCACAATACTAGGAGTGGAAATCTAGAGCAGCAGAAATTGTGGACGACTGGAAGTAGCTTCTCGAGTCTTGACAAAGCAGCTTAGAAGTGATACAAATACTAGGAGTGGAAATCTAGAGCAGCAGAAATTCAAGAAAACAAAAACCGACATATTCAAAATATTTAATTCAATTCCCAGGGAGGTGGCTAACAGTAACTGAGGGCAAAAGCTACCAAAAACCAATGCTTCAAAAGCTTGCACTATTAACAAGGGCCACAAAAATATTGTAAAGAAAACAGTAGAAACCATCCAAGATGTGTTGGGGGGAAGGAAAAAAAATTACATATATATATACACTAGGCATTATTCTCGTTAAATTAGGGGTCCGCAAATATCACTGCTTCTGCCAGAAAAATAAACAAAAGAAGCATGCGTGAAAATTAACATAACATAAATTGCACGCTCAAGTTAGGCTAATGTAGCAAGAATCATGAAAAGAAAATGATAGAGCTGAAGTTACAAAGGGTATATTACAAGAAGATGATCCAATTGCTCATACCCACAAAGTATAATTTCATATGTGCATGCGTACAACATGTACAAAAACATTATGTAACAAGAAGGCAATTGAAATTGAATGTTAAACAATATATACAAGTCTGTTCACGAATATGATTAATAATTACGACAACGTCATTCACCGACATCCATTGATCATAATAGTTGCACAATTTCCTGTGAGCATACACGTATATCTATAAGAATGGATCAATCGGAAATGGTTCGTATTTACCTCGGGATTGATCGCAGCCGGCGGAGGCCGCTAAATCAACGGAGAATTTATGATGAGAGAGAAAGATAAATGATATGCAAAATTTAGGTTATCATCATCGTAAATGTAATGTGATGATGGATTAGCCTTCCTCTCTAAAATAAGGGCGGTCAAAATGGGGAAAACTTCTATGTTAAATTCACTATTTATAATATTGAACAGGAATGTAATAAATTTCTAGTCCATTTTTATTAAATAATTTACTATTTAACATTACAAATATTATAATTATTGTTGTGAAAAGAGAGAGAAAGAAAAGAGATGTTGTAAAAAGAGAGAAATAGAGAGAATAAAAGTCAATAGATTTGTGTCTATTATAATGATAACCAAATTATGGGGAATGATTAGGAATACAATGATAATAATTTATAAGGTTGTATGGGTATAATTGTCATTCATTAATAAACTTACCATTTACAACACTCCATTGAATAACACATTATAAAATATTTGTCTCGATAAAACCTTGTTTGATACAAATCCAATGGGACAAAAAAATCAAACGAAGGAAAAAGTTACAACTATTTCGAAGTATTAAAGATAAATATTGTATCATTAAAACCTTGTTAGTAAAACCCAATGAAATAAAATCTAAGTGAAAAAAAGAGAGTACAGCTACTCCCCTGATGTTGATCACTGAAAATCTTTTGAGTCGATGCATTCCAATCTTGTGAACCAATTTCTTGAATGTAAATGTTGTTAGTGCTTTTGTAAATAAACTGTCACTTGAGGGAATTTGTTGAACATCGATGTTGTTATTCTTCTGAAACTTATGTGTATTAAAGAATTTTGGAGAAATATGCTTCATCCTGACACATTTGATATAACCATATTTGAGTTGTGCAATATAAGCAACATTGTCTTTATACAAAATTGTTGGACTATCTTTTGTTGAGATTAATCAGCTTAGTGTTTGGACATGATGGGTCACGTTGCTAAATCATACTCATTCTCGGTATACTTCATGTATTGCAATAATTTCAGAATGATTTGAAGATGTTGTGTCAATTATTGTTTCACGGATCTCTATGATATAGCTATTTCTCATCGTGTAAACACGTATCCTATTTGTGATTTTGCTTTATGTGGATCAGAAAAATAATATGCATCTGCATATCCCACTGAAGCAAATCTCGATTTTTGAAAATAAAATAATCTCAAATCAATAATACCATTTAGGTAACGAAAAATATGTTTAATACAATTCCAATATCTTTGTATTAGTGTAAAACTATATCTTCCAAGGAGATTTACAGAAAAAGTTAATCGGGTCGAGTAGAGTTTGCAAAATAAATTAATATTCTAATTGCATTAAGATATAGTATTTCAGGATCAAGAACATTTTTATCATCTTCAAGTGGAGGAAAATGATCATTTTTCATATCAAGTGATCGAACAACTATAGGTGATGCCAATGGATATAAATTTCCATATAAAAGCGTTTGAAAGTTTTTTTTTGTATATGTAGATTGAT
>CAIGRP010060962.1:0-27381 GCA_903798385.1 Fraxinus cuspidata | reverse complement strand
TTAATTATTTCATTAATGTTTATTATTTTTGCGCGACAAAAATTTTAATATAATTTGCATCATTTTATCAGGAAATTTTACATGGAATATGACGTCAAAAATTTTCAAAATTTTATATCCGAAGAATCATACCCCATGTAAATTTTCGGATGCAAAATTTGGATGTAAATTTACACAGGATATGACTTTTTTCGGATGAAAAATTCCTTCCAACTTTTTTGCAAGTTTAATTGTGCTCCCCAACTCAAAATGTCTGTGTCTGCCACTGATAAGATGGCTATGACAACCAGCCCTTCTGAATTTAAAATCATATTTAGTATGTTGTTATTTTAGGTAAAATTCACCGTACAATGGTCAATTTGATTTATTATTTTGAAAATTAAAACTTAGTTAATATATCCATTGACGGATTGATAGGTGAGATTGGTTGGGGAAAATGATATTTTTCAAAATAATTTTTTTTTTTTTTTTATGTATATAACTGTTTTAAGTGGGTTATATTTGTTTCTTGAAAAGTTATAGAACTTAGTTTGCAATTTTTATTTATTTTTTTTCTTATGGCTTTTTTTTTTTTAATTTAAAGAGAGGATCACGAATCTGTCATTTAATGAAAAAATGGATGAATAACAAGTTTTGTTACATAATTGAAAGTTGGAGATGGATTATGTTAAAAAAAGCTTATAATAGATTTATATATTTCGTAAAGATTGAGGACGAGAAATCAAAATTTCCTTTCAAAATAAAAATCAAGGGGACAGATTTTTCATCTTTTGGGCAAAATCAATTTTATTTGTCCTTCTATAAATGGAAGAATCAATACCATTTCACTACAAAAAAAAAAGTCACTGTTTGACCAAATGAATGAATCTGTCTATAATCAGCAACGGATAATTCATTGGTTATAGTCCTTTACATAGAGTACTTAGCAACGGTTTTTTCGTTTAAAAAGGCCTTTGCCTTTCACCAACAAAATAATAAATTTGTTTCTGACCTTGTTGGCTCATGCGTTCATCATTTGCCTGACGTTTGCCTCTATTGTGAAATAAATCGATGTACTTATATTTCGGCGCGAAACCTCCTAAATGATATTTTCTTTGCGGAATACAACATTTTGTTCAATTTTCTTAATAAAGTTTTGTGAAATGAAGAATACACCATTCTCTTTAGATTTAAAAAAAAAATTAAATAATTAATTGCAACTGTAGCCCTAGTTTTTTCTAACAAAAAAAATTGCAACCGAGACCCAACTAAATAATTAAAAATTTAAATGGACATATAAGCTAGTTTTATATTTTATTTTTAAAATTGAATTAAATAAATAATTTTTTTCACTATATTTTTTCTTTTATTTAGCCCATATTTGATTACCATTATTTTGAGAAAATAGAATTTTGAATAGTAATTTTTTGGAGAATTTGTAGTTAGAAAGTAAAGAAAAATTTTAGATTTACGCGCAGAATATTTTATTGTGTAGGTGTATGATTGAAAATGAGTATGAGAATTAATGAGTTTTAAAATAATAGTTGTCAAATATGGACTTATTATATTATCGACGTATAAGTTAGTTTTCATTTTCCATTTCATCTTGAATGAATTTATTAGGTTTTTATGCTTGATTGTAGTAGGTATGACTAGATCAAGTTACATATTGAAGGGACGATTAATAATTATTTATTTGTTGATTATATATATTGTAGGAATTATTTGATTTTGGTTATAAGTAATGCAAAAATAGAAATTCTACCAAATGGATCTTATTGTGGAAATATTGGAGGGCAAAATGAAGAAAAAATTAACTCAATTTTCTGTTTTAGTTTATTTAAGTTTAATTAGTATATCCAATTTAAATATATTAAACATGTCATTAAATATAAAGACTGTATACACTGGTCTTTGACACAAACATGACTTGAAGTTGAGGAAGGGATAAAGTTTGTCATAATTATTCATGGTCAATATTAAAAAAAATCAATTAATTTTTTTACTATATTTATTTCATAATAGAGTGATTTCTTAAAAAAAATATATTATTTTAAAGCTGGTTATTAATGTTTTAATTTTTTTTTTTCCGAAACTCATATTAAAGATGAGACATTTTAATGCTTGCTTGTAAGTACACATGAACTAATTACAAATTTACAAAACGTAGTAATGGAAAGGAATTCGAGAAGAGAACAGAAGAGAAGTGGGTTTATTTTATTTGACTTAATTAATTAATCCACGAAAGTATTAATGATCAAGTGATCAATGAATGCAAAAGATTCTATTAGCCCTGTTTGAGCCCTATTTTGAGAGATAATAAGTATTTTTGAATAGTGATTTTTGAAGAATGTGTAGTTAAAAATTAAGAAAAAATTTGATTTACGTGTAATATTTTTTATTGGAAGACGTGTGATTGAAAACGAGTTTTGAAAAAAAAAGGAATTTTCAAAAAAATGGGACTCATACAACCCTAAATGAAAACGTGTATATATATAGATGAGCATCATAATAATTAAATACATTGTTTGAGCTTAATAATAATAATAATAATAATAATAAATAAATAAATAAAAAGAATACATAGCTTAATCTACACTTGTCAAATAATCTCGAGTTTATATTTCAAATTATAAAATCACATGGTGCCAAAAAAATTAATGTAAGCCATATTTGAAGACGCTGGGAGTCCTAGATAATGATGGAGCCAGCACCCGACGAGCACGAGCAAACGCTAGGAGTTCGAGATAATGAATTAATGATGGAGCCAGCACCCGACGAGCCCTAGCGGTTGCTCGTGCTGGCTCCACGATTTTTCTTCTTCTTTATATTGGACGGATGTCCGTGCTCACCTTAATTCGCTAATGCTCACTTGGATTTCTGGATCCACCATTGGTATGATATAGTTATTTGAATTCATTAACCTTAGTATAATTGGGCAAGATTTTGTAAAAAATAAGAGTATGTTCTCTTTGCCCTTTTTTAGTTGTTTTTTGTTTTCGATTTTTCAAAATAGTGAAAACGCGTTCTCTTTCCTATTTTCGAAAATGCGTTTTTGAAAATAAGTTTAAAATTTATAAAGAAAACTCAAAACGATTTTGTCGTTTTGGATGTTTTTAGTTATAACTTGGCCAAAATTTTCAAAACTCGTTTTTGTTGTTTTCAGTTACTATCACCCCCAACCACCACCACCACAAAAATCGCCACCATGCAATACACCACCATCACACAACCGCCAGATCACCAACCACATCCACCATCACAAAAATCGCTACCACACGGTGCCACCACCATCATCACCAACCACAGCCGCCGCCACCACAATTTTTCAGTTTTCAACCCAAAGTTCACCCATAAAATCGGCGAACTATGATTGAAATTGGATTTGACCCATGGTTGGGTTAGGTGCGCCAGAGGGAGAGGAAGGTGACCCATGTGGTCCGTGACCATGTGTTGACGAACGTCGTCGGAATCACAGATTTCTTCGAACTGCGCGAAACGGGATCGTGACCCTTATTTCGATTAATTGTTGTTTGGATTAAATTGAGGGTTGTTTATGAGTCGCCCGGAGGTTGGTGGTCTACCGATGGTGGTCCGCGATAAAGACGATGGCCGGAGGATGGGGTTTCAGTAGGTTACAGAGAGGAGGAAGAAGAGAAAGAGAGAGACGAGTGAGAAAAATTAGGGGAGAAAGTAAATGCATATTGAGATTTTTTATTTTTCAAAAAAAATTTTAAAAATGGCAAAAAGAACACGTTTTCAACAATCTCAAAATGGATACTCAAAATACAAAACTCAAAATGAATTCAAAACTAAAAACACAAAACTGAAATACGAATAGAACAACCCCTAAGTGTTTTGCTTGTTGTTCATAAAAATAAAAGGAAAAGCATAATACACTAACCCTATTCAAATTTTATTCTCATCCTGTTCCCGACTTTTCATTAATTCATTATGGTTTATATTTTTCTTTATATTGTTTTTTATAAATATATTTCCATGAACTTTTATTCAACTATTGCAAGTTTTCTATATCTTACTAAATGATACATCTAGTTACAAAATTATTTTGACATCTCTCTCTCTCTCTCTCTGAGAATAATCCAACAAATTTTGCAAATCTCTTCAATGTTGTCTGATATACAAGTCGGGCGCATAAATTGCTATCTCATTTTAATTTTTGACTCCTTTTAGTCTCACCATTCCGTAGTCCTAGTGTAATCTTGAGTGCAAGCTTGGTTGCATTTATAGGTCTTCAGTTACGTCACAACCAGAACGTGACATACCCGTATCATATTTAAAAGTGTAAATATTATTAAACATTTCTAATTCTTTTATTGAACTATGAGAAAAAAAAAAATTTAATGTTACAGTATGAATTGTATTTGAAAGCATAATTATCAAAAAAGAAGTTACATATATGAGATGACAATTTAGGTTATATTTTAAAATATTTCGTTCAATTTAAATGGCGATCAAATAATTATTACCATAAACAAATAAATCAAACCACAAACTATTGAATCGAGTTGATTCATTTTAAAGTTCACACTGATCACATAACAAGAAAATTCAACATATCTTATCCTTTTAATTTAAATTATTAATTTTGCTATGCTTACACAATTGATTTGAAGATAATTACTTGTTTACTTTTCATTTATTTAAATATTAATGCCTTGAAAATTACAATAGTTTATTTTTATAAATATTCAACAACTACGTATCAAATTTCAACAACTACTTATCAAATTTAAATGACTAAATATTTAATAATTTCTTTTTCTGAAATTAGCATACAGATGGAATGAGGGATTAAGGATGAAATTGAGCACGTATTTTTATATTAAGTATAAATTGAATATCTGAGCAAAATTGGTGAATGAAACTAGAGAATCACCAAATTTAACTTGTTTTAATCCATACAATTTTTTGTAGTCCTTACCGTGAAGACGGGTGTGTTCTCTATTGCACCAAAACAATTTGTGTTACTACCAAATCTTCTATAGTATTTTCTTATACAAATCTCAACTTTTCAAAATGCTCCCCTCTAATCTCTCTTATATTTTATTTTTTAGTTACCTTTGTCAGCCCATATTTTTCTTCCAAATGAACAAATATTAATAATATTTTGTGTGGAATAGTATAATTATGCTCGATTTACTCGTAAGTCTAATGCTAAAACATACTTTTGGACAATTATTTTATTATAATAGTGTTCATGCAGTGTATTAGATATCGAACCATCATGAAATTGTACATATTTATTAGGAAAAAATTGTGGGTTGCATTTTAGGAAAAAAAAAATATTTCACAAAATTGTAAAAACCTGGCCACTCCAAAGTAGAAAAAAATTATTTTGGAACTAATTTGGTGGGTTCCCTAGATTAGAAAATTCACATGAGGAAGAATCGATTTATATATGAAAATAATTTAATTCTTTTAAATCTATCCCTAAAATATAGAAAATTAGTTACTTTCTCTTTGGAAAAAATGGTCAACGACATCAGCAATTGAAGATTATGGATAAACATTGGAATAACTAGAAGAAACATTGAAGGTATATTTTGACATTTGTTGTGTGGCATCTGACTCTTACCATGTGATCGTGTGTCACATTTGTGACATTGGTTGGATTTCTTAAATAAAGTAATTATAACTTGATTTATTCCATATCATATGAATGCTACCAATTTATATGGCGTTGGGAGCCTCAAAGACAATTGAAGAGGGATGTCACGATTATACTGAAACAATAGCAGCATTACGAGTTCAAGTGAGATTTGACAAATAATTGAATCTAACTGCTGCTACCTCGTAAAATTGTTTAATGTGAGGATTATTCATATAAATGTAAATGGTTGTCAAATGTGACCGTTCTTACATTTGATGGGATGCTTAATAATATACAATTATGACTCGTATGAGTCATATCCTATACTACATAGTTGTGATCACGAACATGTGACCCTCTGATTGTGCAAATGAAAAGATAATGATTATTTTTTAAGTACAAATCAAGTAAACATTCTTGTATATCATAATAAAAAACAGAACATATTATTTAAATTACAATATTTTGAGAGCAATATCAGAAATAATAAAAAAAAAAATCAATCAAAATCATTAAATTTTGAATTAATTAAATTATTAAACATTTGATTTAAGATTTTTTTTTTATTTATCACTAAATTTGTCAAAGCTAGAAGTTAAAAATTGGATTGGTCTATTTTTTTATTTATTACTTGATTGAGGCCCATATGAAAAATGGGTTAGAATAGGAAAAAAATCTTGTAAGGCCCAATTGAAAGGCATGTATATCCAACTGTAACCCATGCCTGTTTTCAGTCTTGTTTTACATAGCTAAGGAAGACAAGCGGCAAAGGTTTTCTTCCTCCGTATTGCGCTAAAAATTGGGGGAGGCAAAAGGCAACATATTCATCAGCCCTTGTGTTGCAGTGATTTCTACTCAACTTCTTCATCAACAAAATTGTTAGGTAGTATCGGATTTTATTAGTGTAAAAACTGGCTTCATATGTTGAAATCGCACTCGATCTGATTGTTGTGAATGATTTAGTTTGAACTCAACTCCTTATAATTTATTTATTTTTCCAAAACTGTTGTTTCTTGATGGTAATCTTCGTATAGCAACATTGAAAACATCTCTTGAATTTTTGATTCGGTTGTTTATGGTTTTCTCCCTAAAAAACTGGCCGCCCCTCAAGTGTAATAGGTGAAATACCCAGGACCAAAATCCAGTGGGGGCAGTTGCCCCCACTAGACCCGAGGTGGCTCCGCCCCTGCTTAATTCTTGACTTGTTTTTGGTGAATTGTTGAATGGCAGTTGAAGATTTCACGAGAAAGTGAAAATCTTGAATGTGTCGGCACTGATCCAAGTCGATTTTCTTCTTCTCTCTTTCTTCATTCCTCTTGATTTTTTGTTAATCGAAGCCCTAACTGACTTGATTAAAGCCTATTGATGCATGGGATTTTTCTGAAAATTGAAAACGAAGATTATTAACACATTTGATGCAAAATAAAGTAAAAAATTTTTGTTTCGGACTTTTCTTTGGGTTTGAATTTAGTATTCTAGGGCGGTAGACTATTCATATTCATGGCCTAAAAATCAAGTTTGGAAAAATGAAAGGATGGACAAGATTTAAATGAATTCATGTGGGCTCCCTAACATCTTAAGCTTTTAGATGTGATTGTTAACATGGTATGAGAGTCTGCAAAAACTTGATACAAGTTTGAAAATTGTGCACATGTTTGATCTTTGATCAAAAAATGAATTTGCGTCGCACATGAAAGTGCATGTTTTTAATGCACATTTGATAATTGTCTACCTGTCACGCGATCTAGAGCCTGTGTATCTAAGTGGCATGCGAGCTTGCACTTCAATTTTGTTAACCATCTCATCACCTAAAAGCTTAAGGTCACTTGTTTTCATTTAAATCTTGTCTTGAATTGGATCCACATGTGAAGGTGCGTGTTTTAGGCAAGATTTAAACGAGAACACGTGATCTCTTACTAAAAAATGCACGTGCAAGCTTGCACTACTTAGAGATACAATCTCTAGATCGCCCGCCAAGTAGACACATGCATCAAATTTCATTTAATGTGCACATGCATGAGCATAGATGAAATCATTTGATGTACAAGCGTGACAACACAGATATGGTTCTATTTCTATGATCAAATTGCTCAATTATAGTGCAGAATCAGTGTAATCTTCTGTCTGCAAGTGCACATGTGCATGCTTGCATCTGCGTTTCTCACATCCCTACTGGTATTGAGGATATCTTGGTGAACATTTAAGTTGATGTGAACAGATTCCTTTTCAAGTGATCAGAATGACTTTTCTTAAAGTTCTTTGTCTTGAGTTTGATTTGCTTTTATAAATCTGTTTCACACACCAGTCGTGTGTGTTTAAGGATTGGAGTTCTCCTCGATTTTAATTATTTCAAACGTCCGTAATTTTTTTGTTAAGTAAAACTTTTATAGATCCATAGATTGATACAGCTGTGTATTGAACAGTGGATTTCTTGTTTAACATTTTATCATTTTAGCTTTTGGCATTTTCTTCGTCCTATTGTATATTTCTCAGGCCCAATTTTTATACTAGTTGCTTGTGTTGATAGGGATTTCTGAGTGCTTTGAAATTTCACTAAATAAAGTTTGCCGACCAATGAACCATTTGTTTGAATTTACTGCACGGTATCCACATATGCTTGTTTGATGTATACTGAAATGGATTTTTTTTTTTTTGCATTGTATAGCACAATGGGTCCAGAGGGAGAGGTCAAAAAAAGATCAGAAACAAATATGGAGGCTGCTGCTAATAAGGCTTGTGGAAATTTTGCTAAAGAACTCGAGGATGAGCTTTTGAAGTATACAGTCAATCATGAGGATATCCAGAAAATGGATGCTCCCTTAGTTGATCAAACTGAGGAAGTTCATAAAATTGCTGATGCGGAAGTTGATGTAACGGAGTGTACAAATTCCGGTGGCAATGGAATCTCTGAGGTGGAATGCCAGGATACAACTGAAAACTCAAGTTCTTTTGATGACAGTGATTCTGGAATCGAGAATGGTAATACTGAAGTCGTATCACATTTTCATGATGAAGGTACAGCAGCACTGGATTTTGATGGATTTGGTGAAATATTTAGGATGAGGTACTTTATTCCCTGTACTTATATTCCTTAAAAAGTCCTTTCGTGTAGTTTTAAAAATCAGAGCATATACTCTTCATGCAGCAAATAATCTATGATGCCATTCAATGCAATTTTTAATGATTTTTATGAAAAAGAGCCAGCCATGGGTTGACAGAGGACCCAAGTTAAAAAGGAATTAATTGAGCATTCCTTCTGTGTTGTTACAGGAGTCAACACATCCACCTGTTTCTTTGATACCTGAAATAACTATTTCCCTTCCTTGTTCAAAGCACTGGCACATAAATAACGGAATGATCTGTTGAATTTAATTATGTAATCCAATATTTCCTTTTCATCTTTTTACTGAATGCTTATTTAGACCTTGTTTTGTGGGGATTAAAATCAGATTTTAAGTAGATTTGATAAAAGTTGATGATTTGTGTGGTTGAAAAGTTGTGGACCCACGAAATATGTGGTTAAAATTAATTATTGACTTTTACTTAGATTAAAATCTAAATTTTAATTACTACCAAATATGTGCTTATTATATCCTTATTTCCCTTCATCCCTCATTTATTTTATGTACTTTTCTCATCCATAGGAAGAAAAAATTGACAACTCATTGGAGGTCATTTATTCAACCTCTTGTGTGGCGTTGTAAATGGGCTGAATTGCAAATCAAGAAGTTCCAGTCTCAAGCAAAAGAATATGACAGAAAACTTGCAGAATATACACAACAAAAGCAGCATCAATCTCAGAACTTGACATTGGAAGATGGTGTGAAATCACTCCCCTTCTCCTGTGATAATGTGAGAAGTAAGGTCCTCAAGCGGAAGAGAAGAAGAACTGAAGAAACAACGGATGTAGCAGCGTATATGTCACGTCATAACCTCTTTTCTTATTATGGTATATATTTATTCTCTATTGCCATCAAATACAAATTTAGATTGTTTATGTCAATTAAGATTTGATATATGGCACCTTGCAGAGAATAAGAAGTCCTTCGCTGAGGTTGCTGCCATGGATGATGAGTGGAGAAATCCAGGTTAGAAAATGGACTTTTGCTTCACCTTGATTCTGAATGTCATACTGCTTTAGTGTACATGTTGTGTTGAGAACCTGTAATGCTGTACTGTAGAAATCATATTTTTGCTTATATGAATACAGATTAACATGATTATGTCCCCAGGTTAAGCTTTCAATATGTGTTGATGACCACAAGAATTCTTCTCTCTCTCTCTCTCGTATTTTTCCTTGGATTTTTATGAAGTAACAGTCACCATAAGCTTGCAGGTCTGTGAGTTGCCTGTGGGGCATTCCTTCCCCCTAGGAAGCATGTGACACAGATGTGGACACAAACACAAGCACGTCGATTAAAATGTTTTTATTTTTTCATTTTTCTTGTATAGTGTGATATAGGGTTCTGTAAAGTTGCATCTGGTGCTTGTTCAATTTAAATTTAAATTTTTTTATTTTTCTTGAAGGAAATGCCCTCAGATTTGTTAAGCCTTTCTCACTCAACGTTTCCTATAACTAAAATCTTTCGTATCATATAGAAAATGAAACTGGTTTTGAGAGTAAAAGAAACCGACAGATTTAATTACTGAAAGTAAAAGCTCTTAGATTTTTTAAGCTTTTCCGATTCAATTTTGGGGCAAAAATTGACCACGCTTCTTTTAAATAAAATTGTGAAAATCACACACAAACCTACCTTTTAAGTTCTCATTTCAATAATCAGGTATTAAGATTTATCTTTAAAAAACAGGTGTACCCAACCCACCCCCACCCCCACCCCCACCCCCATGCCTCCCACACCCCACGTGCCCCACATCTACACCACACAAACTAAATTTTTGATTTCCCTAGCAAATTCGGCCAAAACTTCTCTCTCTTCTTTATCTCCGTTCTCTCTCAATCAACCCCAGTCATGGGGTGGTCACTGTCATGGAAAACCAACCAATGCCTTCCCTTCTCCCAATCGGCGGTGCGATGTTAAGATCTGCATCGTGCTGTTGAGAGATCTACAACATTTTCAAGCGGCGGCAATTTATGTCAAAATTAGGATTTAAATCTGGGTGGTGCGATCTGTATGGGTGTGTGGTGTGATTTGCAATCCCTTTGTGTCTGTGTGTTGGGTTTTGATGCAGGTGGTGTGCGATAGTGGTGGCAGCGTGGTACGATCTCTGTCTGCGTGCGCTGTACATTGGTGTCGGCCGTATGTTAGATTGTTGGTGCAAGTAGTGGTAGTGGTGCAATGGTGGCGCTGTTGGACTGTGTTGGGCTGTTGTTGCAGGCGATGGCGGTGTGATGGTGGTGGTAGCGACGCTGAATCTATGGTTTGAGCTTGTCGGGGGTGGTGGTGGTGGTGAGGAGATGGAGGGTAATTTGTGACCAATTAAATTGATAATTTGTGACCCATAAATAAGTTGTGATAAATTAATATGATACTTTGTAATTGATAATTTGTGATTTATATATATATTGTGATCTATAAAATTTGTGACTTGTGATTGAGAAATAAGTAGTGACCTATAAAATTTTTGATCGAGAAATAAGTCGAGACCAATCAATTTGATAATATGTGACCGATAAATAAATCGTGAGTTATAAAATTTGTAATTTGTCTGTGATTGTGACTAGTATATAATTGTGATCATAAATTGTATGTTCTTTTGACCCTAACCTATTTAATTAATAAAACTTATTTAATACCACCTGATTTTTGAAAGAATTCCATAAGTTCGTCTAATAGTTATTAATCTTCCCATAAAATTGTGTCCCGTCCTTAAAAAAATAACGAGAAATTGGTTAAGAGAGTAAAAGAAACTAACACCTTTAATTGCTGAACAAAAGTTTGATCAGGTTTCAACTTTCAACCCTCTCCTTTTCGCTGCACTGTCAATAACCTTCTCTCTCCACCCACAATGCCTTTTGATAGTCGGTCACTCTACCCAGGCTCAGCGCTCTTTAACCCTTCTCTGTTTCATCCACCTCCACTGCTGTGTACCCAATTGAGAACAATGGAGCGCTAGGTTTGTTTCTCCATTTACTTTATTTTTTTGTTTGTTTGAATGCGGTAGCTGTGTTAGCAACATGTTAATGGATTGTTGGCGAGGTGTCCTGCTGCTAAAAAAGAAAAGGGGAAAATAGGGACATACCACCTGCATATCTGGCCCATATCGGAAACATGTTGGAGCTTGTAGGAGTCCGACACGTATCGGACACTAACACTCCCGCATTGGTGGTGAGTCGGTGCTTTCTAGCTTGCCCCCGACCCTCAAAAGGGAAAAAAAGGAAACTACAGTCAAGCTAGAGATTTTGACTGCATTTATTCCTCCCGATTCAAATATAAAAGAAAATAAAGCTTTCTGCTGGATCCTTTAGTGTCCTGAATTTTATACTAATTGATCAGAGCTCGATCTTGTCGAGGTGAATCAATGGGTTTAAGCCCGTGATTCCTCACTGATGCAATGATACATCAAACCGTCTCTCCCTTTCCAAGGGGCCCATGCAAAGGATATAGTTTATTTCTGAATCTTAACATTGTGTTCATAATGCAAATTAAATATTTTTTCCTTCTGCCTTTCTGTTCTAGAATGCTTTTAACTGGAGTGAGTTGGCTGCCATTTTACCCTTTCCTTTTGTTTTGTAATGTTTGTTCTGATCTTAAATTGTTATAACTGATTGTGCTTTTGAGTTTATTAATTAATCTGATTATAACCAAATTATTTTTTTCTTTTTTTTTCATAAAAATGGGATCCGCTGTTACATGACAGAGTTTTGTGTTTTGCAGCAATAGCCACTGAGAAAATCAAATTTGATGATGACTTTTGGGCAAACGATGAACTGCAATGGCTTGAGTCCAGAGACGGTGATAATTCCTGGGAACATGTACTTAGGAAGATTGGATATTTACAGTCGCAAGTCAGCAAGATGAAGAGTAGAGTTGACAGGGTAATGAGTGAAAATGCAGGGAAGAATTCTTCCACAGTTGACTTGAGCTTTCTAATGCCATCTAATGCTTTGGTTGGTTCTCCTCGAAACACTGCTTCTCTTTCAAACAATGGGGACAGAATGCCAGTAGGAAGTTATATTGCATCTCAGCTTCTATCAGAGTACAATATGGGCGACATTGTTAAGCGTGAAACTTCAGGTTTAAGTCTTGGAGATGTTCCTGATGTAATTGAAAGCACTGATCAGTCTGTTCTTGGAGATTCGTGCAAAACTGTAAGTCTTTTATCTAAATCCAATCTTACTTTCGCTCTCAATACTTTTTTAATTAGGCACTTGTTTTTTATCTACACCTCAAGAACAAGCTTTTCTTATCCTAATAAGCTTTCACCCTAGTCACTTTTTGTTCTTGTTATCCTTTCTTTTTTCAGTGAGACACCTAGAAAATGTGTAGAAGTGATTTTGGTGCGTGAAATCCTATATATCATTGTACTGCGTAAACCTTCCCGTGATACATATGTTGGAACCAGATGATCTTTACCTGCTCAACTCTTTCCATGGGTATAGGTGGCTGATGATATTTTCCATATCAAATATCTTAGGTGTGAATATAGCCTTTTCTTTGTACAAAAATAAATTGAATTTAGCTCCTCTTACATGATTGGTGATTTTCTTGCTCTAGGTACATGATCCACAATCATAATTCTTATCAACTCCCCCCCCCCCCCCCCCTCCCCCCCCCCCCCAACACACAAAAAAAGGTGGCCAGAGATAGGCTACTGCCATACTGAATGTGAACTTCCATTAAGTTCTTGGGTTTTTTGTTCTTGAAATTTACCCTTAGTATCCGACTATCTGTTATAATGAATTTTTAAAGTGGCTTTTCTTGAACTGTACCATATCGAGCATTGCTACTATTAACTTCTAGCGGGGCAAATACTTGAACTCTTGGGAACTAAATCTGTTAATACAATCTCAGTTATGCATCTTTTTTCTTCAAAATTGATATCAATACAACCATAACTTGTGCAGGCTGAAGATGATGTGCTTATCGATAATACGAGATTGAAGGAAGAGACGAATAATTTTGAGGAAGTAGAGATTCAGGCTATCCAAAAGCCTTTGGTACTGAATGATGGGTCAGGTAGCACCATCCCTCCACTTCCTGCAGACGCTGATCAGGCTACCGATGATCAACCACCGCCAAAACTGCGTTCTATTTCAAAGCTTACTGCTCCTAAAATTAGAAGGAAGAGGGGAAGACGAAAAGGTTCTGCTCAGTGGAAACGAAGATCCTCAGCTTAGATGCCTAATTTTTGGCTACAATAGTTTCTCTATGATCAAAGAAGTTTGGAAGACACAGGATATTGATGTTAATTGCCTTGTGACCGAAGAAATTTGTTGAGTGTACTTCAACCTACCAAAAGATCCACATCTTTGTCTACTTGGAATTGACAGTATACAATTCCCCTTTCTAATATGTACATGCTGAAGTTGCTCTATTCTCACTGTGTATTTCTGTTGGTAAATATGAATGCTTGATGAAATTAAACAATTGCGAATTGTTTCCATAGACATGGAAAATTTTCTGAATAATAAATTACATTTATTTGTATTCTTTGTTAATAATTGAACAATTGATTAATTGATACTAGGACCATTGAATCAACCTGTTGATCTACTCAATGTTCTGGCACATCATAGAGATTATGCATTTTGCTTTTTTATATTTATGAACCAACCTGACCAACAATCATCTTCCGGGATAATTTGGCAGAAATGAGAGCCAGCACTGTAGCCGAGGGCACAAAAATAACATCGGGAATTGCTTTGATCAATTTAAGCTGGGGAACGCTCTCGCCCGCTCTCTTGGCCGCCATAGCAGCCGGAGGTGTTAGTACTCCGGTTATGAGGGTAAAATCATCCAATTTGCTAAGATTCACCTTCTTCTTCATGAATTCTATTAAAATTTTCTTCTTTTCTGACTCATCTGCCTTTTCCCATTCCTCGAAGCATACCTATTTTTGCTAATTTCTTGTTAGTACAAGTGCTTATGTACGAACGAGAGAGGCAGAGAGAGAGTACCTGAACTTCCTCTGGTAAAGGAACATTATAGTGTTTACCAGGCAATGATGCATTCACTGTGCTGAAAAACAAATTTAAAGTGATATAGTTTTATTAACTGGAGTTTATGTATTTTCAGAAATGGATAATTGGTACAATTTTTACTTGAAGATATCAAGAATCGCCATATGGAATTTCTCAAAGTCTGAGATATCTTTCTCCATGAACTGCCTTTGAAGGGTTCCCGTTAACATGCTTAGCAACTGTGTTGTTGGCAAACCTAGCATATGAAATTACAAAATGGATATAAAAATTGCATAAAAGAAAAATGAAAACATGATCACACCATCATGAGATAAAGATTACTAACCTTTTCCCATAAGGCTCATGAACATCCCCATCTTGTGAATAGTATGACTTCGTGTCGTGGTCGTGACCCATATATTGAGAACATATAGGTGGGTGGTGCAAGCAAGGTATCCATTATTAGGTTCCAATTGAAATTTGTAATCTGATTCCTAGCTTTGGCTTTAGGGTCTGCTTGAAAGTTACGCCGTATTGATTATGAGCGTTTTTTAAAGTATCGATTTTGAGTGTTTATGAGCGGATCAATTTTGAGTAATTTTAGTATCGATTTTTAAAACTCTTCAACTCATATTTAGGAGTTCATTATTCACCGATTCTAAAAGTTTTTTATAAAAATAAAATTACGTATATATCTCTTAGTAAAATTTTCTTTTATCTAAATTTTTTTACTCATAAGTAATATTTTACTTATAGATTATTTTTTTTACATATAAGTTAATATTTAATTTAAAAAATTAATTAAAATTTTAAGTTAATATTTTTACTTATAAGTAAATTTTACAATAATAAGTAAATTTTATAAAAGTTACTTTTTTTATATTTTATAAGTGAATTTTGTCTTATTAGTAGTATTTTTATTTTATGACAATTTTTTTTTACATAAAAGTGGTTTTTTTACCTATAAGTAATTTTAAATTATAATTAATTTTCTTATCTTACAAGTAATATTTTACGTATAATTATTTTTTAATCATAATATAATTTTTTATTTAATATATCTTTATTTACAATTTAGTTTTGAAATGAATATATTGGTTGGAAATAATTATTTTATAAAGGGTAAAATTAGAAGATAATATAAAAAACGACCAAAACCCGCCGATTTGGTGGGGGTGAGAACCGCTCAAAATTACACTGTATTGATTTTGGGTGATTTTTAAACTACTTAAAATAGGTGCCAAAAAAAAAAAAAACTAACAAGTATCGATTTTTGCAACACCTTATAAATGATGCCACCCAAAACTAGAGAGAGAAAAAAAAACTCCCATGGAAAACTGCAGCATAGGCTTGTGCATGACGGTTTATATCTGTATTCATTATTGGAACTCCTTTTCTTTGCATCGTACATGACGTTTAGTTTATTAGGTGCCTTTTTTGAGATGTCACTACTTAATTGAGTCCCAAGCATATTTGATGGCTTGTGTTTAATAAAAATCAAAGAATTTCTATCAAACTTCCAGAAAACATTGGCGAACAATATCTCCATCTATATTAAAGAATTTAAGAAGCGTGACATGATTACCTTAAGATATTCTGAATCTTGTGCGCATAATTGTGCTAAACAATGATTTTCTCATAAAGCAGATGGGATGAAGATCAATGTACAAAAAACAAATATGTCTACTCGTGCTAAATTCATAGCCGGAAATTTATTGCAATACAAATTCATGTAAAAGCAACTGAAAAATAAGAATGGAAGTTCCCCTTAAAACATGGTAAGAGAAACAAAAATTACAAAAGTAAACAATCTTAAACAGTATAATGGTTGTTCATGGTTTCCATGTCTAATCCCCTCAGCTTGGCAAAAGACTCCACCTTGCCTTTGAGAGTGCGAATTTCTCTCAGCCTGCATGAGTTTCTTATAACAGTCAAATTCCTTCTTTTCTATATCTCAAAACTTAAATGTTCTAAGAGAAAACAGTTCGTTGGTCGTGCCATGTGTGCGTGGCGTAGGGGTGTGTGTGTGTATGTGTGTGAGTCGAAGCAACATATGTTTCATGCAGCGAGCACTCGGATATACATCAGACCGACATGAATTATACGTAATATGATTTTCTCGTGTATAAAGTTTTTGTGCTTGTCAAGAGGATAACCTTGAAATTTCCGCACGCCTTTTAGCTTCTTCTGCCATAAGATTAATGTCCCTAAAGGCGCTGCGCTCGAACATTTTTGGTTCACCAGATTGAAGTCCATGCAGTGTCCGTTGCTCAGCAGCCCATGCAGCCTCACGAGCTTCCCTTCCAAAGTCCTTTCGGTTGGTGAGTGCAGTCTGATGAGGTGAAACAAAAAAACAGCTGATTCAGATGACTGTCATTTTTCTTCTAATGAGTTTCAAAATCAATAAGATATGTCTTATCCATGACTGCAAGTGAAAAATGATTAATATTTTCTTTTTCAGCCATGAGTCATACAAAATTTCGTTAAAATAATTTCTGTCTATAACTCAGCAGTTTGTTAGTTTATGAATGCTCCAACTACTTGAATATTTCTAATAGAACGTGTTTCAAAGACTCACTCTCTGCTCCACCACCAGACCCCAGGCTTTTCCACTGAGTGCATATCGAACTGCAAATTTGATGGGATCAAGAAGAAAATAAGTCAGTGTGTTGTACAACCAGATCACACCGGTCCATGCCCAGCCTATCTTTCTGATTCCAGCAAATTTGAGAGTTACAGTGGCAGAAAATACTGTTGCAACCTGCAAAAGAGAATTAGGATCAAATTGTCATGAGGATAACAAATATATTGTCTTAAAGGATATCTTACAACTTTCAAATAACTAGAAGCTAAGAAAAGTTAGATTGTGTAAAGCCTAATTATAGTGTTAAACTTATCCCTCCGACAGCAAATCGACTACCTTCATACATTATATTAAGAAACTTGAGGTTGAGGGGGTTGTTTTCGTGTGTGAGAGCAGAAATACAGATTCGTGAATCTCCATTATAAACTTGTGCTTGATTCCAGTGAAAATCTCAACAGGCTATGAAGCTTCACTGTTCCTGCGACTGGGTTTGGGCTTTTCCTGCACAGCTTAGGTGGAAGGCGAATTGGACACATTAAGGGTAAATTAGTATAAATCTGTGTTCTTTGTTCATTTCTGATTTCTCTGGGGATTAAGGTATCTAGAATCTATATTCCCAATTTTGAGAGGGTAAGTTACGCTGGAAATGCTCGACTTACTAATGTGCAAGAACAATCCAAAATAAATTGGTATGGCAAATTCTTTTACCAGTTGTGCAATAATGAATGCAGTCACGAGCAGGAGTCCTGGACGTTCGGTAAAAGACCATCCTCGTGAGCGAGTCACAAAAATTAAGGCCTGGCTGATGGTGCTGACTTGAAGATAAACTGCAGATGCCATCATCTCATTGAGTGGGTCTGCTTGCGTTTTATTTGTCATGTTAAATTGGTGCTTGTTGAAGTTCTTTACATGGAAAACATTCTGAGGAAAGGGAAAATATGAGAAAATGACGCAGAAAAGCAAACAAAAAGAATTGTTTCACATTTTTGTATATTTAAGAATGCAATTCCCAGAAGTGGCTTACGTGGAAGAAGTCGGTTTCATATGCAGCCCAGAAAAATATTAGAGTCATTAAAGCCATGTAACCTCCGAGAACAATCCCAGTGGTGAAAATCTCACTGAGTTTCCAACTGTCCGGAATTGGAGAAGGCTTGACCCTGTCTTTAGATATTGTCATGATCGTACCTTAACAATATAGTATTACATGTTAGTCAAGAAGCGCCTGGAATAACAGAATTCAAGAGAAATGTGAAAACCTGAAATGACTAACCATCGTTAAGGATGGCGATGACAAGAACCATGAAAGGAGGGAAGTTAAATTTCCAGAATACTGTTAGCAGCGTAAATCCTAACTGCAAACATAAATTCGATTCCAATAAGATCAGAGAAAAAAGTTCTCTTTCTTCACATAATAATGAAATAATATATAAATTCTTCAGAGAACTTACCACAATACGTATAGTGATAGACACAGCATATATCTGGAGAAAACATAAAAGAATTTTATTCCTGTTCTATCATTTGTCTTAAAAACTGAATTTGTTAATGTTGAAATGTTACATTACCGTGTAGTTCTTCATTCTTTGGAAGATTGCACGGCTTGTTAAGACAGCACTGATGATTACGCTTAATCCAGGTTCAGTCAGAACTATATCAGAAGCACTACGAGCAGCATCAGTGGAATCTGCTACAGCTATTCCTATATCAGCTATTTTTAAAGCGGGTGCATCATTTACACCATCACCAGTCATTCCGCAGATATGCTTTCTGGCTTGTAACTTCTTCACAATCTCATATTTATGTTCTGCAGATAATATACCAAAACAGAATCTGTACCAAAGGACTTGATAGTTGACTTGCAAACAAATCACAACAAACTAGCCTTATTCCCAATAAATTTGAGGTTGGTCAGGTGAATTCTGTTTCACCATTCCATTTATTGGTAAAATTGACTTTCACGTCATTCCAAAATTATGCAAAGAGAAAGAACTTCTATTTGCATTACAACAGTACACATACCGGGGAAGACACCAGCAAAACCATCAGCCTTCTCAATGAGTTCATCAACTGGTAGAGCTGCAACAGATTCATCCTTATGGTCACCGAGCAAAGATGAAGAAGGGTACATATTTGTGCCCATCCCGAGCCGTCTTCCTGTTTCCTTAGCAATTGCCAATTGATCACCTGCAAAGGATTTCCAGTAATGAACTTCTAACTCGGGTGCATGACAAGGCATTGATGCTATTATTCTTTAAAGAAAAGAATAGCAAGCTAAAGACTAAAAAATTTGCATTCTGCCTGACTGTTGATCATTTATTACCTATGATTTACACATGTACATTGAACCTTCTGTAATATGTTCAGAAACCTATCTAAATATTACAATGGCTATGAGATTTAACTAGAAAATAGTAACATTAGGGATTGTGAAATCTGAAAAAAAATCACATATAAAGTGCAATGTGCACTGGCTAGGTTGGCCACATACACGTCATTTATCTATTGCAAGATATTTTTGTAGTAGTTATATATCTACAAATTATATGCAAATTATTTGGATTAAATAGAACATCATATGTCCATTAAGAAGCAGGGACACAGACCTGTTATCATTTTAACACTCACACCAAGATCAAGAGCTCTCGTAATTGTTTCAGCACTGTCATGACGAGGTGGGTCGAAAAGTGGAAGAAGGCCAACGAATTCCCAAGGGCCGCCGGGACTGTCTTTGGTGCCAGCAGGTACTTCCTAAAGGTGAATAAGCCTGATAGTTCATAAATATCGCCAAGGGGGACATGGACGAAACAATGAAATTTCAAAAGCTATACTACCTGGCGTGCCACCGCAAGGGAACGAAGCCCACGTTCTGCAAATTTTTCAATTATGGAATGTACCCTTCTTCCAATTTCTGATTTGTTATGTGCTAGATTAAGAATCTAGGGAGAATCATGTCAAGAACGTCAGATATTCTGAAATAAATATTGTGGCAGTGAAAACTGAAAAAAAAATGTTAGGACTTGTCTAGTGCACTACCTACCTGCTCTGGTGCGCCTTTGCTCACTCGATGCATTTTACCAGCTTGATCTATGTACGTTAGAGCTGTCCTTTTGTCTGTTGGATTGAATGGGAGGAAGTGAACTTCTGTGATTCCAGCACGTGCCTGGGAGAAAATAGTAAGATATAAAGTAAATCAATAAGTAATCAAGGAGTGAGAGTATTTATCAGCTTCCAAAATTAAAGAAACAAATGACTCGAGTTTTGTTGAGTGGAGATATTTTATGCATGAGAAGAGGAAGATTAAAGATCCTTGTTCATAAATTTCTTTGTACTCCCAGACATCAAAATATTGAAGTAGGGCGTGACAGGTCCATATTTTAAAATCAAAATATCGACATTCATATTTGATCACAATTAGGAAAAAAATCGCTAATATTATGAATACCTCCTGTGGATCTGCCAGCATTGAAACAATTGCAGCGTCAATAGCATCTTGGTTCTCCAACCTCGATGCTCTTGCGGCCATCAGCATTACTGTATCCTTGTCAACACCTTTTGTGAAAACCTGCAATAACATGGTAGCATCAAATAGACAGAATCGCAACATAGGCATAACTATTGGGGGATATCAGATTTACTTCAACATTACAGCATTTCATTACTACAGCCTTTACCACAAGCTATTCCTCATCTCAGAGGCTGCATTCAGTATTCTATAAAGGGACACATTAATTACATATGGATCACATGTTCTTCAATTGATCTTAATAATTAGAACACAAATCTCAGATATGTGAAGTTGTAACATGCTTAGGAGGTGTGTTTCTAATCCAAAGCTATTTATGTGAAATATTTTCTTCATAAAAAAGGGAGTAACCTCAATCATATTCTTATCCACGGTAAGCTTGTTCAGAGTTAGAGTTCCTGTTTTGTCACTGCAAAGAACATCCATCCCAGCCATTTCCTCGATAGCAGTCATTCTCTTTGTTATGGCACCCTGCATTAAAACATGCGAACAATCTTTCAGTAATACTTTCAGCTTCCTTTACGGAGAAATTAAATTTGTCTATTGTTCTCTTGAATGTTCCGAATAAATGTTCCACGGTTGTGGTCTTAATACCTGCTGAGATAAGCGATGCGATCCAATTGCCATGGTGACAGAAAGAACAGTTGGCATTGCAATGGGAATTCCACCAATGAGCAGTACAAGAAGATTATCAATACCGGTACGATAACTCCTCCCTTGAATGCCGTATATTACAATAATCTCAATTACCATTCCAACAGCAATTGAGCAAATGCAGAAATTTCCTATCGAGGTTAAAACCTGAACATATGAATAGTTTTAGAATAACAAAATCCTTGACATCAGATATTACGGTCCACATAGGGCTATTACCATTTACCGTCACACCAAATCTTTTGTCATCAGTTTTGTTTAAGATATGGAAAAGGTTTAGATATGAACCTTTTGGAAATGACCAATATGTGTGGTGTTTTCCACAAGATGAGCAGCTTTTCCGAAGAAAGTATGTACTCCAGTTGCTATAACTATTGCTTCAATTTCACCTTGCTTGCATGTTGAACCTGAATATACCCCATCACCCGTGTTCTTGGTTACTGGAAGTGATTCTCCAGTGAGAGCAGACTGCATGAAAACTAAGAAACTTAAACTCAAAATTTTAATTCACTTTAAGAACAATCATTTACAACCATGATGATGTTTCGTGCAGTGAAAAAATAAATAAAAATTGATAGATAGGCAGTCATAAGCAATTTACAATTGATTGTTATTGCAAGTCGGTTAATTTTGGACTAAGGTCTATATTATGATTTCAAAGTTCAGTCATGCTTTAGCTTTTATTTTTCTCTAGGATATAAAATCTAATTAGATCTTCAAGTGATGGAAATTTCCTTGCACAGAATCAAATTAGTTCTAGCTAAGCTAAGCCATTTCATGTTTAATACATGACAGATCAAACAATGAAGGTTTTGCTTTGCAATTCAGCAGATACAAGTGTAAAGATTAATTCCATAAATTTGGAAATTTTCAGTACTTTGGAGCTTAAATATGCCCTTATAAATCCAACGTTATATGCATATTAAGCACCTGATCAATCTTAAGAGGATCTCCTTCCATAAGGCGTGCATCAGCTGGAATAATATCTCCAAGTTTAATACTAACTATGTCCCCAGGAACCAACACTGAAGCTTCTTCCTCACTCCATTTCCCATCTCGAAGAACCTGGAGTTAAAATAGATTGAAGCATTTCTATTTATTGTTGAAGATTGATAGAAAATATGATACTAGGGCGAAAGCTGTTTCGGAAGTGCAAACCTTGGCTTTTGGAGCTAATCGAGCCATGAGAGCAGCTGCTGCATTGCCAGCATTATTTTCCTCAATAAAACTGATTGTGGAGTTGATAACGAGCAAGATAATGATGCCAACAAAGTCAGGAACATCCGACGGCTTGTGCTGCTCAAAATAAGGTTTATCAACACATAATCATCACAGTAATAAACTTTAACTATTTCAAGTTTTTAATTTTAGAAAGTTCAACAATCCAACTTGAGAGGCTTGCTTAGACATTTCACAAACAGTGATATAGGAGGTGAAATAAGAATTGAAATGATCCTTACTCCTCCGTGTGCAAGAGCTATGGCCATTAAAGCTGCTGCTTCCATCACCCACGATAGAGGATTCCACATAAAGCCTAAAAATTTCAAAATCTTGCTTTCCTACAGAAATTACAGCATAAATAGGAAAGATCAAGGTATGAAGAACAGAAAAATAAAAATCATAGATGAGAAGGCAGGCGTGTGAGGGAGGTGTTGCAACTCTAACCTTTTTTTCTTCGAGTTTATTGTATCCAAATAACTCCAATCTTTTCTGAACTTCATCTGAGCTCAAGCCATCTCGTGTGCATTGAAGACATCTAAAAACTTCATCAAGAGGTACATTTTCCTGCAAATAAATCGTAGCCTTGAGCGAAAAGATCAATAGCATAAAAATGAAAAGGCTGATAATAATACTATTTCCAAGGTATTGCTTCTCCTTGACAATTTTTTTGTGCTTACATAGACGGTACTATTCAAGACCACACCAAGAAATAGCTTCAAAATCAGAATCGCGTTGATACTTAGACGCAAAAATCATTATAATTGGTAGTAGTATGATCAGTCTCCTGAATCTCTTCTCAATACCAGATATCAAATTTCTTCATTTTTTCAATATTTCATGTCAAAGCACTTCCATTTCTTGTATTGAACTACTATTCGCAAACCATTTATAAGAACGCATACCAGATCAACCTCTTCCTTGACAACAGCGTCGAGTGCAATAGACTTGTCCTCCATAATTAGGCCTTTTAAGGTTAATTTCCTCCAACTGGCAAGGTTCTACAAAGAATCTGCATTTTCAACAAACGTTTCATATAAACTTCACAATCCATCACTAAAATTTACAATTGCCATTATCAAAGTTGGCTCACAGCACACTCTTTTCAATAATTATACAACTAACATTCCAAATCAATAGCTTCGAAAATAAATTTTAGGATCCGCGCTACAATAGTTGAAATCGAAGAATGAAAAAACAATATCCAATCGCAAAATTCAAATTATCAGCCTTCCAATCCAATATAAATAAAACATAACTTCTCAGCACTCCCATTGATCCTATCTCAAAAACATATTGAACAATAATCCCCATTAGTCCAATTTTTTGGCAAATACTATTCAAGCATTCATGAATATACATGAATAATCCCCATGAGTACGACTAATCAAGAAGAGCACTTATTTTGTCCACCACCAACATAACAACATGAATATACATTTAGTAAATATTTGGGAAGACACTATAATGAACAAGATTTTTACTTCTTTTCATTCATTAATACTATAGAGGCTATCCAATCATCCCTACCAAACGTGGCTTATTGCATTTTTTTCAATAAAAACAGATTAAGAATTGTACCTTGTAGAGTTTATGAAACTAAAAATTCTTGAACTGGAACTGTATCTCAGGTTTACAACTTGAATAGCCCAGAAATAAAAGATTTGCCAGGACCCTCAGTATTCCCCAAATCCTTTGATTTGGCGATGTTTGAGAAGAACAAAGTATTTCAATATTGGAATTAAGGGTAATATATATATATATATATATATATATATATATAGATGTGCCCATTTAGCATATAAGCATAGATTAATGTGACTTTGGATTAGTCGTAGGGAGAAATAAAGTAAATCTTTGCATGAACAAGAAAATGCTCCAATGTTCCATATAGTATCGAACAATTGTATGACAGCCGGCAAAGAAAGTTGTTGATTGGCTGTAAGAAATAAGACAAACGAATTTAAGGGTGTCATTTCTTAAATATTAAAAAGAAATACTAAACAAGAATTTTGAATGTTAGTTTCGTTGCCGCCATGAGAAGGGGCTGAGGGCTCGTTGGATCCAAAGACATGCAAATAATGTATCCACGTGTGTTTCTGTCGGGATGCCAACATGATAATTAGTTTTTATTATTTATTTATTTATTTTTGAACTCTCCTTCTACTTTACACTTTTGCAGAAGTTGAAATTCAGATTTTAATTTAAATTATCAATAATTGATTTTAATAACGTATTTTATGAAATTTAAAATTTTTTAATCACATATTTCATCAATTTTTTATCAAAATTTACTAAAAATCTAATTTTATTATTTATTTATTTATTTTTGAACTCTCCTTTTACTTTACACTTTTGCAGAAGTTGAAATTCAGATTTTAATTTAAATTATCAATAATTGATTTTAATAACGTATTTTATGAAATTTAAAATTTTTTAATCACATATTTCATCAATTTTTATCAAAATTTACTAAAAATCTAATTTTGGTTTGTTTCAAATTATAGATCACTTTCCGGTATAGTTAATATCTTAATAATCTAATATATGCCATGTGTCTTGTTAATATTAATATGATTTACTCCTATTTAAATCATTATTTAATGTAGGAGTATCTATTAGAAAAAATATAAGAAAAATATTTTTTTTCAACTATATTAATTACATTTTCTTAATCTGTGTGAAAATGATAACAAATACATCTTTGTGGAACGGAGTGAGTATAAAACTTTCCCCATTAAAATAATCTTTTAGCTAAATTAATCCATCAAGTTGATGAGTGGATCATTCTTCCTTGAGTCGACTTGATAATCGGATTGATTTTATTTGTTTTCTCCATCTTCATATATAAGAAACCATTTAGAAATCAATTCATCACCTTCACTCAGTGTCAAAATCAATTGAGTTGATATTATAGGTGAACGTGTGTTTATTGATAAAAAGCTAAACAAACATGAAGTTGATGTGTTTTGAGAAGAAAAATTAAAAGAATGCTATTTTTATTTTTCTTCCATTATTTGATACTTCTTGAATTTCTTAGTCCCACTTCTGCCAATCAATTTAGCCCATGTTTGATGGTCATTATCTGAGAAAAACAATGTTTTAAATAATGACTTTTAGCCGGAAGTGTGATTAAAAAAAGTAGAAAAAATTTGAATATACATGCAAATTATTTTATTGTGTGAATGTATGATTGAAAATGAGTATGTAGGAAAAAAAGTTTTCAAATAATGACCATAAAAAGGGGGCTTAGTCTTTTACACAATAATTTAAATATTAATTATATATGATGCCCCCACTTCAATCAAGAGAATAACTTGATTAATTTACAATAATTTAGACAATTCTTACACGAGTTAAGTAATTTGGATTAACCGGTTTAAATCCAATTAAGAACATGTTTGATGTGGATTTTGAAAAAATGTTTTTTTTTTTTAAGAATATATGATTAAAAAGTAAGAAAAAATTATAGATGTTTGTACAATTTATATTATTGAAAGAATGTAGAAAGATAGATTCTGAAGAATCGATAATAAACAAGAATTAAATACAAAATTATAGGTGTTTGTACAATTTATATTATTGAAAGAATGTGGAATTTGATAAAAGATAAATTCTAAAGAATCTATATTAAACCAAGTGATAAGAATATTGGAACCTTGGTAGGTTACGCAAAACGTTGACTTAAATCTCTCTCTCTTCATTTCTCTCTCTATGTCTATGGTGTTATCCATATTACCATATATCTATATAGATACTACACTGAACTCAAAATTTCTTTGGTTTATTCAATTCATCAAAATCATTAATCATAGATTTCTACAATGTGCTTCTAAAGATCCTATTTAACATTGTCCTTATTGTACGAAAGAATCTACTTGAAGCAAGTACATTCTGTTTTGATTAATTACTTGTACTCATCGTCTTTAGAAAATGAACCAACAAGTGCCAACCCTATTTGGTACGGCCGATAATGACATCTTTCTTGCTTAAGTTATAGGTTGCACAATTGCACTCGAATTTTCAAGAGAATTTTGTTGAAGTGTCCAAAAAATTTGACATAGGGAATAACCGACCTTCACATTTGCGCGTGGGTCCCGCCTGAATTAAAAAATGCCAACCCTCCCATGTGTGCGCGTTTAGTAATCCCCCGTGTCATCCTGTACGTTCGTGTAGCATGGTTCTTTTCAAGGTAAAAAAAGAATTTTGTCATCTGTACATAGAATCTGTACCGACTGCGTGCATCTCCCTTGTACAAGTAGCATTTCTCATAAACAAAATGCTTAATAGAAAGTTGGACTACGTTTTAAAAATACGACATACTAGATATGTTGTGATATTGATTAGTATGTTAAAAGTATAGCGAAATGGATAATATAATGGATAAAAAGTTAAATTAATTCTTCTTTTTCTTACTTAAATAAAAGAGTGAGTTTGGTGGTACTGTTCATAAGCCGAGTCGAGCCAAATGGCTTTATGGTCGGCTCGGCTTAGCTTTTTTATTTTTATATGTTTGATTAGTTTGAGTTATTGGTTACTGTTACAAACCAAATGACTTGACGGCTGACTCGGTTAAATCTTTTTTTTTTATTTATGTTTGATTCAGTATTTTAAGTTACAAATATTCGTTTTAAGCGATTTAAAATTTGTTGAAAATGTTGAAATGCGGCCATGATAAATATAAGATCGATAAATTTTAAATATCAAAATAATTTTACATTAATTGT